>FIZR01013863.1:0-40048 GCA_900060175.1 Ferrisia virgata | reverse complement strand
AAAAAAGTAAGCATAATCGGTAAAAATAGCTTGAACCATGTAAAAGTATTTACTTTAAGGAATAGAATCCATATTTCACTTTTTAAAATCGCATAACTGTAACTCAAACAACACCGGTTTCAAAAAACACTTTACATAGTAGCGCTTGACAGACATTGTGTCGCCATGTTCGTTGCATGCGTACAGCTATTGTGGTGGGGGTAAGAACTATATGTCAAGTGTTTGGGACTAGTTGGGATGTGTATAACAATGTTATGCGCTCGTTGATTCGATTGCTGAAACTTTTTTCCCCCAGTTTCAGGCGTTTAAAAAGGTCAAATCAAAAAAGTAAACCAATAATTAAACTTAGCATCCTCTAATTAGTAGGAATCGACATGTCACTTCGCTTTTACATTTCTTTTTTGATTTTTGACCAAAACTGAGAACCCCTGTGCCTCTGCGGTGTTAAGACCCCATTTTGAATATCAATTAGTTAAAACCAACATCAGAAGTTCTATAAATGGTAATTTTTTCAGATTTCTAAATGCCAGCTTTCAATCTTTATACTCATCACGAAATGTCGAGCTTTCATTTCAGAAGTTCAAATTTAACCTTTCAAAATTTTGAACATCAATTTTGAATCTCCGTTAGATTTGTGCTAAGTCTAACCAACCTTGAAATATATACGTTCAAAGTTGAGCTGTTTGGCAAAGAACCGCGGTTGCTCGAAAATTACAAAGGCCATCCCAATCCTACTGAAGGGTTAGCACCGAAATGACGGTGATTTCTTCACTATAGACAACTGAGAGGAAATCATGAAAAAAAATTTGAGCGAAATCGAAAGACCCGATTTACTTTTTGGGTCGTTTTCGTAAGGAATGAGACAACTGTAGATTGTATGAAGTGAATGGCATAAAAATTCCTTCCAACGACACGCATTAAATAATAGGTACTAAACGGGGAGTAATACTTCGATCAGCAATGAGACCAAGGCAAAAATAAATGTCATTCGTAATTCATTAATTTATTCATAAACTCGAATGAAACTATCATTTATACGTGCATTTCATACAACGAATCTTTTAATTAAGAACAGTGATTTCAATACAAAAATAAACTAAACAAACCAACACATTATAATACAGCCGAGTAAATCCACAAGTGCTTGAATGAGTTGAATGTAATTTAGTTTCGCTAACGGTAACTTTTACACAACTTTACGACGTCCGATTTAATCGTGCTCGGCGGTAACATTACATCAACGTGGAGCGTAATCTTTCGCGTGTGTACAAAAATCAAACGGAATAGATTTGATCGACTGAATAAATAGGTATCTTTTCATATACATAGCTGCTGCGGGTAGTATACGTCGTTTTTACCGTTCTCCATCGAATGGAATAATACCAATAGATGTCAGATATACCAACCTAACACAATCTACATATCTAATTCGAAAGAGAAAAAAAACATATTCGATGTAAGCTTACATACTACACTACCTTTACTCACACACGCTACACAGTAAGGTACCGATATAAATTCACGCAACGCTTTACAAATTTCAACCGTATTTTCGAGAAACAGAATTTCAAAAAAAAAAAAAAGGTTAATTTAAAAAACAATCGTTTGTTTCTATCTTTATTCGAAAAGATGATTATTGCATCCGAGTACGAAGCATGTACCTAACTAATTCTATTTGTAAACAAATAATAAGCTTATTGTCTACTTAGTTGGCAAATCATGCTCAACTTTACAAAACCCCCATTCATAAAAATGAAATACGAAAAAAAAAAAATTTCTCCGGGTCTTTTATCTTAACAACGGCTTCTTTTATGACCCATTAAAGACAGTAAACACGTGTAGGATGCTTCGCTACATTTCAAATAGCTCGTAAAACATGGTAATGAATTTCAGGTCACAAGGTACCAGATACTATATACACTTACTTACTAACCACTGCGTTGTTCGCAAACGCATAACGGCATCTCGCATATAAGCCAGACACGACGTATACGTACGGTATATTAGTTATATATATTTTTGGCGAAAAGCGACATTTTCTTATTTTGAAGGGTACCTATTTTAGTTTTCATTGCTCATAAACGGACAAAGGAAAAAACTGTAAAATACAAGTTAACCAACGAAACGCGCTTTGCAGTTTAAAAGGGATGATTAACGTTTGTAAAAACACTCAAAGCGAGCTAATTTATTTCGCTTTTCTTTATTGAAATATAACCGCTATTTTTCCTCGAGGTGACGTACCGAAAGGAAAAGAACGTTGGAAAACCGAGAATGTTTCTGTTCGATGGAAAATAAAATGAAAAAAAAAAACCTTCAGGAATCTCAAAATTACTTTAAAAACTATCACTGCTTTCAACTTATAATTTTTATAGAATTTTTTTTTCATTTTTTAAAGCAAAAATACGAACAATAATTATTTTGTTGAGAATTTTTTGCGTTTCGTAAACTTCGATTGATCGCAACAGTATCTACATGAGTTTAGCTTACGATACTTACGTTTCTTTACCTAGTATCTACCAATCTACCAACCTACCATATATCTACGTGATTTAAACAATGCAAGGAGTATTTAAATTACATTCTACTATTTATTGAATTTGTTACAAATTAATTAATAATTAACAACGGTTTTTTTTTTCAAATAAACTTGCATCTACTTGGAAAGTACCCTAAATAATGCTTGCGTAAATAAACTCATTTGTCACTTCATGTACGGTATATAGATATTGTAAATTTTGATATAAATTAGCAGGTACCTTGCCTGCATTAAATCTAGAACTAACTTTGTTTAGCAATCGAGGTAGTGAAAAAAATAATAGAAACAATTTGTACAAACTAAAGCGATTATTAATCACATTTCATTTCCGCCAAAAATTATTGTAAAAACTTTCTCGAAAACTTTCAACGTTTAAGTTTAAAAGTTAACAGATCTAAAATTTCATCGCATTATAAACTCCATGTTGTAAACTTTACTAGATTAGGTACCTAGTTACTTAGTTTAGTAATGAATAAATAAAGTCGATTTTTGCTGCAAATTAATACTAACAAAATTATCGAACTCGGTAAGTCTATAACCTTGATTTTTTTCACAGTATTTATCTAAAAACATCACATCGAGCGATATTATGAACTTAATTCTTTCAAAACCAATCAGTTTACTAGTACATGAATGAAGTATACTTAAACACAAGGTTGGAGTGAAAAAAAAAAATACCTCGAATTTTGATCGAACTTAAGTAGGCGATTTACTTCAAGTTGAAAATCCATCACACAAAGTTTCAGGTTCTTATTGAAAAAATATTGTTTTTCGACATACCATATCCTTTAATAATGACGTGGAATGCTGCAAATCACAGAGAAAAAAAGTGCAATTTGATTCGCTCTATCTACCTACACCTTGGCATCTTGATTCGATAAATAATTAACCAACGAGAGGAGCAGTTGAAAAGTTGGGAATCGTCAAAAATTAGGATTTTTTATTTTTCAAAAAAAAACCGCAATACAAAAAAAAAACCTATCACATCAAACGTGTGCCAAAGAAATATTTTTATCTCAGAAAAATGAGATTTGATACCCTTAAATGCACATTTTTGCACTTTTCATACTTGGAATTTCGTAAATTTTCGCCCTACAGTTCGAGCCATACTAACAAGGAAACCTTCTTCTCAACATTCCGGCTCCAATTTGAGTGAAATCAAGCTAAACGGAAAAAACATGCTTAAAAACCTCCAGTACCAAATTTTCGGCTGCTAAAGTTCATTTTTGGATTTTTGGCGAATTTTTGAAAATTTGTACCAACTATATAGCTGATAAATACAGCAAAAATACAATATTTTATAGAATATAATCTATTGAAATTATAATAGAGGAAATTGGGTTACTACTCAATATTAACTACGCGAACCGATCTATCCCATTTTGCAAAATATTTTAAAGGCACCGAAAAAAACCTCTTCTCTCAGGATTTAAAAAAATTGAAAAATTGAAAGCATTGAGATATTTATGCAACAAAACCCCTTTAGCCACTCAAGCTGAAACTCAAGATTCCATACATCAAATTTTCCAGAAATTCTGGAACCTGTAAAAAAAAAGCTTATTTCTCCAGAATTTAAAAAATGCTCCAGAACAGCCGGATATGAACTACAGCAGTTGAAAATTTTATCCTATCCTATTGGCATCCATTCTAACAAACTAAAAATATTTTTTTTTAGAAATTTCTAGCCGAAATGTTTAAAAAAAAGTTTTTTTGTGTCCATTACAAATTTAAAAAATAAAGAATAAGTTAAAAAATTCAAAATTGGAAAATGCGCGAACCTTTTTCAATTGAAATTAGTATAACCCCTAATATTGATCTTCTACATCGATCTGTCGCATTTCCAAAGCATTCTTAAGCCTCCAGCAAACGTTTTTTTTTTCTTCGGGATTTTTAAAATGCTCCAGATTGGCCGGATATTAATTTCAGCAATTGAAAATTTTATCTCAACCTAATGACACCCATTCTAACAGATTAAGATGGTTTTCCTAGAATTAACAGTCGGACAGTTGAAAAAAGTTTTTTCCCAACAATATTAAAATATCCACTAATCGGCAAAAAATTAATTTTTCAACTGTTCGGCTGGAAATTCCAGTGAAACTATCTTTATCTGTTAGATCGGGTACCATTAAACTAGGAAAAAATTTTCAACTGCTGAAGTTCATAAACGACCGCTTTAGAACAGTTTGAAAATCCTGAAAAAAATTCAACTTCCGCTACGGTCTGCAAAACATCTGGAAAATAAGATAGATCGATTCGGGTAATAGATATTTAGTAATAACCCGATTTTCTCCATTAAAACTTCAACAGATCATATTTTGTAAAATATTTTATATTTTCTGTATTTATCAGCTACACAGTTAAGCAAAAATTTTCAAAAATTCACCATTCAGCAGCTGAAAATTTGATTTCGAGGGGTTTCGGACATATTCTCTCCATCTAGCTTGGTTTTGTTCAAATCAGAACCGGACAGTTGACAACGTTCTCCGGTAAGTACGTCAACCATCAACTGTGAATAAATTTTCAATTTTAACACTTGGAAATGTAATCTTCAATTTGTAGAATTGCAAAGTAACATTTCTTATAATTTTAATCAGAATTCACTTTTCTGTGCTGAAAATTTTTTGGGCGTGTATTTGAAGTAATGGGCTCCTTTGCTGTACTTTTTTGAAAAATAAAAAATCTCGATCATTCAACCACTCGGTAGGTGGCTATAAGTGGTTCATACTGGGGCGCCAATTGATCAGAGAGATACGGAAATACCAATCGTACTCCTTCAGCCCTGTGAACTTGGCCCTATACCATTATAAATGACCAAAAACCACGTTGTTTTGTTTTGTTTTTTTTTTTTCAAAAATAGTGCTGCTTTGGGAAGCATAACTACCAACCCCTTCTCCCTTGAACTGGAGGTACAAAATTTTGTACAGTGCATTTTCAACTACCTTCGCGAATTCAAAAAAAATCTTATGCATTTCTTTTTTTTAGTTTATCCTAATTGTACTTATATTTTTTCGTTATCCACTAGTAAAAAATCATCAAATTTTTCGCATCGGTGAAGTAGTTTTAGAAATAGGTATTTTACAAAGTAGGTATACAAGGTATAGTTTGATTAGATGCCTTACTTTACGACACCATTACCAGAATCCATAATAGGTGTATGCGAGAGATAATGTTAAAATTGCCGAGCCCATAAAACAGCTTCATCAAAATTTTCTATCCTTGTGAAAAGTTTTATCACATAGAAATTCAGAGATCATACTTATCGCGATAAAGTTGATACGTATTTTCAATAATTTTATCGCTTTGATTATTTTTAGGCTATAAAATTAATTTATTTTCTCCGTCGTGAACACTTACTTACCGCGCCTCGATTACGTGATAGGAAATTCAAACCCATTACGCTTTCGCACAGCTGCCAAATACGCAGCACCATGCCATTCTCCTTCTGTAAACGAACCAACAACATTAAATTAACACGTGAGAATAAAAAACTATAAAAGCGAAATTAACGCAACGAAAAACATAACAAAAGAAATAAGTTTACACTGCAAATAGTTATTAGATACACTTAAATAGGTATAATTTCAAAGCACATCGTTGCATTCTGTCTTCCCAAGAATGGTACACTTACCCTCTAAGTAGTACCTGTGTAAAAGTACTGATAGAAAACTATAGTATCATTATCATTGAACATTACAAAAGTAAAGGCGGTCTAGGCACCTAGTCTTATAAGTAATAAGTACAGGCACCAATCCCTTTTCATGCGTGAAATTTCAATCTTCATTCGTATACATAAGATAGGGGTTGTATTAGGTATAACATAATATTGGCTTTCCAATTTCTTATCTTTCTATAGAAAAATATTCTATCTCAATTTCATCTCGTAGTAAATAATATCTCAATCGTGATAAAGTAGCAATGATAATGTGTATCAAATTTCAAGAAAGACATTTGTTTTCCAACACGTCGTACACATACAGAAAGAATAAAAGTATCACCGCACACCTTTTATTTAATTCTTTTAATCTAAACCGAATGGAAAATTGGATGACAATTTCTGAAAAATATAACTGGCTATGGGAGCGCACTTGAATTTTTCTTTGTGCTGTGCAATCTGTACGAGTTATCAATTTAAAACAAGCTGAAAACGAAAAAAAAGAATTGTTAACCTTTAACAGCTTTTTAAAAGCGAAACAAACTTTCAAGCTATACCAACTCGCATAAGCCCATACTTTGATTTTGTCCAACAGAATAAATTCTTTTGTTTCACTTTATCGTTTTGTTTCTTTCATATCCTGTCCTTATTTAAGTTTCTTTCATGATTTTCTATTGCTACTTCTCTTCACACTTTATCCTCTTTTACTTTCATTGCAACCACGTTCCGTATACTTTGAGAGAAAAAAAAATCATCTTGATAACATCATTTAACCAATTTAATAAAAAGTAAACTGTCATGAAAGTGTTTTTATTTAACAAAAGTACACCAACTGAAAATTTTTCATTCTTCGACACTGTTCTCATATTTCGTTTTCGATTCAATCGTTTATTTCGTCAAAAACGGATTCCTTATTTCTTTCAAACGAAATGACGCTCCCTCAAAGGTTTCATCAAACATCAAAATATTATACGGTAGGTGCTTAGGTAGTTTTCATTTTTCGAAGTAGCACTGAAGAACCACATTCCACAATATAGAATTATTTCATAATGACGTACAACGTCAATGATTTAACTACACAAAAAGACCGTCTTATAATTATCTTACTCTTTTCAAAAGAACAAAACAACGTTTACGAATTCAAGCCGGTGCACTTACAACATTTCTAAATGAAAATACACATCCAACTTATTTCTTTTCAAAAACATAACCGAAGCCTTGAGTTGCAAATACATTGACCATTCGTCTACATTATTAAGTATCAATATTGGTACAAAAGCCAATTTCAAATTAGCACCGATATATAGAATATCTTCGAAGCCAGAACCTCAATTCTACACAAGAAAAATTACAAGTTAACCGGCTGTGTCACTATGAAAAGAAGATATTTTCGTGGCATATGCTCAACAGTAGGAAAAAATCGTCTAGAAACAATTTTCCGAGATATATTTACCAATAGAGCGAAATTTGGCAAGGTACACCACTTTACAGCAACAAGAAACGTAAAATTGAAAAACTACTTGAGCGTTACTAGTTTTGTTAAATCGTTGGAACATAATTTAACTTAACCGCAGCATGAAATTGTGTTTACACATTCGAATCAATGACAAAACGTTTTCGAAAACAAATCAAAAGCAAAGACTGAACTCAAAGGTACTGTACCTAATGTTTTTATACACAATTTTGAAACGAAAACGTAATATTTTCGTTTCATTCCGTTAGAAACTACTATCTATTTTATTGCCTATTCCTATTTAATTTCGGTTTCTATCCGAGGAAATATTCGTATTTTTTTTCATCCGCTTTCATAAATACGGAAGAAAAAATTGATTGTACACTATAACATATGCAAGCATATGAACATTATACATACATATTTACCAGTTCCAGGTGTCTAACATTTGCTAAAAAAGTTAATTCCTTTTATTTTTCAAACTGTTTATCTTTTTTTTTTTTCTTCAATTTCCATGAAATTCTTCATGTTGTTTACTGAGATGATAGTAGTTCGCTAAAACCCAACCAGTTTCATTGAAAATATACAAATCTCTATATAAACTTGAACATTACAATATTAATTTTCTTAAACTTCAAAAATCACGTTTATGAAATTACCGAGAACGGGGTGCGGCGCATCTTACATGGAAAAAATGTAAAAAATAAAATTTCCAATCGATGATGGGTTCTCAAATTTTTGTTACATCGACAGTTCGCGACAGATTTTCAAATCTATACAAGAAAAATCAATAAAAGAACCGTAAAATTTCATTTTCATACGACACAATCCCTGTTGCATTGAGAATAATGGTATAAAAGTTGATTCGATATTAATCAGAGCAAAGTCAATTGACTACTTTTTTATATATGATATTTACTTGAAAAACATTTTGATTCATGATGTTCTTTTGTTCGTAAATCATACGTATTTAGACAGAATTAAAGTAATAACGTAACTTTTCATCACTCCACGAAAAAAATTAGACGACACAAAAGAATAATACTTGAAAAAGATTTTAAATTTTAGACAGCAATGAAAATGAATCAAATTTGGAAAACAACTTTTTCTTCAAAACGTGTTCGTAGCAACAAATTGCGCACCAGCTTTGAAAACAATCCTCCATTTGTTCAAACCTACTCGTATATATAGTGCGAATCACATGTTTTAATCTTGCCATTAAGTTTTCCCCCCTTTTTTACAAGTGTTTCTTTAATAAAAAGTTTTCGTATACCGTGTTTACATTTTGGTTTCTCAAGTCACGTTTACACTAATGTCATTCTCAACAAAAGGAATAAGTTACGTAAATGTGAAAAAAAGAAGCGTAGCACACAAGGATCAGATGCAAAAAAAAAAACCTTCGACACTACCTATGTGATTAATATCAAGTGAGAAAAAATCGTGACAAAAACACCAAAATGTAATTACCAAAAACAGCTACGTTTGACGAATGCAAAGTTCGAATATTTAATTAACATGACAACGAGCGCTCATGTAACGTTTATTAATAAAATTTATTTTAATCAAGTAACAAATAATTTTTAACCAAATTCCCCGTGTCGTATTCATAGGTGGATTTAGTGGAGGAAGGGCTAAGCTCCTCAAGATATTGAATTAGCCCCCCCCCCTCTACATAACAATTTTCTGTATATGCTAAATTTCATACAAATTACATATTTTGAAATTTGTTTATATTTAAAAAAAATGTTAAGAACATCTTAAAAACTGATAAAAATATTGAACTTTTAGTAGAATTTAGAAATTATTCTGCTATAAATGTTGTTTTTTCCCTCGTAAAATCCACAAAATTGATGTTGAAACTTCGAGAAAGGCATCTTTTTTCCATTCAAATTCATATTTAAAAAGAAAAATCACCTTCGCTTCGTTGGGGCATTGGAAAAAACGTTTAGGTGGATCGAAAGAAAAACATACCTCGGATTTTGACCAAACTCACATAGGTGGTTGATTTTGAGTTGAAAATTCACCATACAACATTTTGTAACCCTAGCTGAAAGGGAGTAGAGCATTTGGCCTTTTTATTGAGGTTTTACGAAAAATAAAATATGCTGATTTTTACGATCTGCAACTTTTCAACGCCCTGGTAGGTAGTGATAAGTGGTGTCTGATCAGAATACTAATGGTACAGTAAAACGCAGAAATTCAAATTTTGCTTTCTCAGCTCCGTGATCGAAGTCCTAAAAACACGTTTTTTTTTTTTTCTAAAATTACACCACTTCGAGGACCCATAGCTCCAATCGCTTTTGAGCTAGGGTCATAAAATTTTGTACGATGAGGTTTCAACTTAAAGTCAACCACTTATGTGAGTTTGGTCAAAATCCAAGGAATGTTGTTTTTTTTATTCATCTTAAAGTACATGCTACCTATTTCAAATGGTAACAAAAATTAAGTTTCGTACACCCCTCCACCCGAGAAAAACTACTTTAGTTTCCTAAAATATATACGTTTTTTTAATTTTTTGTTTTTCCTCGCTGGAGATTTTGCCCCCCCCCCCCAATCAGGAATGATCAAAATCACGAAGTTAGTGATTCGAATCAGTTTCACGAATCATTAAAAAACGTTCAGAAATTATTCGAATCAAGAATGGGAATCACTTTTCAGAAGATCGGGATTCGAATCATCATCTTCGAATCACTTCGCCAGATTTGCCAACATGAAAAGAAACTAACAGAAACACGCAAATGAAACGTGATATAATTGACAAAAACAAAAAACAAATACGAGTAACAAATATCTAGAAATTTTTTGTAACTCCGTTACCATAATGCGCATTCAACATCAATAATATTTATAAATTTGGACATTTTTTCAAGTGTTTCTATGACTTATGAATCATTTGTCGAGTGATCCGAATCACGAATCACGAATCGTAACAATGATTCGAATACAATTCACAGTCTCAATCAAGAATGTGATTCAAATCAACACTCACGAATCAAAAAAAAAGTAATTCGAATCATGATCATATCTGCCCCTACAAACTTTGCCCACGGTCGTATTATCAAGGAAAAATAAACTATTCCGATCTATTGATCTTCGGTGGATGCGCGAGAAGGAGGTGAAGATTACTAAGGCTACTTCAAGGCATGCCATGCAGGCATTTATTTTCACTACAATTGATCAAATTCGGTCAGTAGGGCTTACAATGGTGGGAAATCAGTTATGCCCAACGAAGAAGAGAGATTTTCAGACGGTGGTTCCCTGTTTAAGACCTCACAAAGTATTTTTATAACACGCTTTGTGTGCACAACAGCTTTTATCGATGACAGAAATGAACTGAAATTTCGAAATGCTTCAACACACAAATCAGTTTGATTGTCATGAAAATTCTTTACTGCGTCGAGATAAAGATGTTAATAAAATTGCATAACCAGTTTGCCGTAAATACGAAAAAACTATTGTTCGAAACGTTACATTAAATGAATACCAGAAAATTTAGTGTTTCATCGGGGTCGTCGTAGCGAAGGGTGGTATGGAGAAACGGGAGGGAAAGGAAGCACACACCCCCGCATCCCTCCCCTTCCCCTTACCCTACCAGTGAAAAAGCTGCGGGTTATTCGGAAAATTATGGCAATATTGAAATGCAAATTTTTGAACTTTTTGTTAATACTTTCTAAAAATTTTGCGATTTTTTTACCAACATTTTTAAAAACAGAGTTCATTATATGTTTATTCATTGATGCACTCAAAGGGAGCTAGAGAGCTATTGCCCCTCCCAGAAATTTTTCAAAAATCAAAAAGGTGATTTAATTTTAACACATAATATAAAGTTTAGTAAAATCAAGCTCAAAAATGCTTCAGCCTTCTGCGTTAATTAGAAGAAGTGATATGTGGAGTACGGGAAAGCCTCGTTTCTCAACTTTGAGCAAAGTTGATTCCTGGCATAGTTCCTCTCCACCTTCCAATTTAACTAAGCGTTGTACTTGTGATTTTTCAAGGTTTCAACAATCCACTAGAAAATCAATCTGTTACTAGGTATTTCAAGAATGTAACAACGAAAATCTGGCTTTTAAAAAACATCTCAATAATATAATTGCCTAGATAGAGCAATTAATGCGTTGAATTCTCGACTGGCAAACCCCAAAGAAAATTTAAAAAAATAAAACAAATCTAAAATAAACCAATTACATTACTGGTAGGTTAATGCTGATGCATGCAGGTGAGGTACTAGGTACGTATAATATATGTAGGTAATTTTTCTCCAAAATAATAGACATAATACACATACAGGTACAGACACGCGTACCTATACATTACATACATACGTACGTAGGTAACAAAAACAAAATTCATAATTTTCCTTACACAATTTCTGGTATAATCATTTTCGCTACATTAAACTGTTTGAAAAACAGCGTCAATTTGCGATTTTAGCTGAAATAGTTCAGAAACACAGATATACGTATACGTGAAGGTATCGTTCGTGTTCGTTGTAATTTACCAAAATGTAAGCCTGAAATGACGAAGAAAAATATAAATACTCTTTGAAGATTGGCGAGATCGATATCAAAATTGAATGAATGAAAGCTATCTCCCCATACTTGCACGCGCATAAATATCACACGAAGGCTATAGAAATCTGAAAAAGTTAAAAAAGCGTGAAATGAAACGGCAAAGCACCATAACATCACGCTTTTCGATGCTGGAAGTGTGAAAGTTGATTGAAAATAGAACGAGAACACTCACCTGAAGCCATGAAAAATAGCGTGGACCTATCTAAATGTAAAGAAATACGATGTTATTATGATCAATGAAGAACAACGGACATATCAAAAAACGAACCGTTTCAGTTTTCGGTATTCCAATAACTTTCGTCGGATCTGATTGTCTTATTTATACCTTCATAAAGTACCATATACAAAGATGAGATATCAATCACGTAGGTTAGATTTAGTCGAAAATCTAATTAAAGTACAGGTATGTACGAGGCGCATTTACTTCTGTGGCATATTTTTGAAACCACGAGTAAAAGAAAATAAAATGAAAAATGAAAGCCAAGGTATCTACCAAAGAAGAGAAATTTAATAACCACAGTATCTAACATATTTCAAAGTCGAATGAATAACATTTGATGTTTGACAAAATACGACCATATTCTTCATTTTGCACCTATATTCGCGAAAAAAAAATTACTTTCGATAAATTCCTATAAAGGCTCGGCGATATTTGATTTTCAATAAAAAGTAAAGTGAGGTGTAGTAGGTCTAGGTAGGTACTGGTAGCTAGGCACACTACACATACACAAATACACAAAGCCTCTTTTTCAAGTTTGCTGAAGCCAACACTTCAACAGTATTGTGTTTTCTCATTCTTTAAAGTATAGCCACATCGTATTTTATGTATTTTAAAAATTTCGCCTGTAATTCGTAATATCAACGATAAACTCACTCATGAATCGAATACCTAATTAGGTACAGTTTGTTCATTTCAAATTGAGCCTTGAAAATTTTACAATATTTCCATAGCTGATGTCAATGAAGCATATGTGATTTGTGCGTCACTCTATAACGTAGTCACATATTGAATTAGCCCTCCCATTCAAGAAAGTTTTCCGGTGTATGTTGAATATCGTATAAATGATTGTAAATTTTTTGGCTATTACGAAAATTGAAAAGAATATTGAAAAGTTTAGAAACATTTTAACACAATTCAGGTAAAAACTTTTTTTTCCTCGTAAAACCTATAAAATTGAAGCTAATTTTCGACCATGTAAGATTATCATTTTTATTTACCCATCCCTAGACTATAATCATTTACTTTGCTCGATACCGACCAAAATCGCTCCAATGCGATTAATCGGCTCAATTTGGCGGTGGATTAGATATATATGACAGGGGATGATCTTGGATCAAAATTCAGATAAGCCCTAGTTTGGGGGAAGGGGTGCTGAAGGGCCAAAGACGCAAGAATTGCTCTTTTTTAAGCCAATCGATAGAGAATCCAAATTTGTACAACATATTCAAAAATTAACCTCTTAGGTCATTTAGGAGGGGAAATATGAGGGGTTTCCCCTTTTTTGACCTTGAAAAAGGGTTCTTCCTTCCTTATCTTTTCACCTAATTGAGCTAGTTAGTTGAAATTTGGTATGTACATTTAGCAGTGGCCCTAGATGTGCCTTTTGGAGGTCTCCACTTTTCAGCATCATTTCATCTCCTCACAGTCCCAAATATGTGGTTTTTTGGTCGTTTTTTTTTTTATTCTTCGAGTTTGTTAAATTGAGCTAGGCAGTTGAAATTAGGTATGTACAGTCAGTAGCGCCCTAGATATGTCTTTTGGGGGTTTCGACATTTTAGCCCCATTGACCCCATTGAACCCTTTCTACTCTCACTATTAATTATTTTATTGAATTCGTTTTGCTCGAGCATTCATACGTTTTAGTTCGAAAACAAATTGAGCTTCCGAACCTACTTTCTTTCTATAACAAGAAAAATTTCAGCTAGCTCAAATGTAAATATTAGGTATATTTTTTCGATTTGCCATGCTGAGGGCTTAGCCTCCTCTTCTCAGATCAAACCACCAAACTTCGTCTACGTGCAAGAATGATTTTGATTGATAAATCGGGTACACCTATATATCAAGCATTTCAACACACATTTTTCCTTTCCACCTCGCCGATGACTCAAATAAAATTACCAATATACTCGCACATAGTAGACAAAGCTGTAAAGAATAAACGTAATGAAATACTTACATATAAATAAAGTATAATGTTACGCGTATAAAAATAGTCTTCGTTTAATGGTAGGACAAACCATAAAGAAATAAACATAGAAGACATTTTCAGACACTATAAAAACCTCACTAAAAACTTACCGGACACGAGCACGATGCGATGCAACGACGCGCGACGGGTGCGAATGAAATACAAAGTAACGTAAGAATTAGGTGTTTTCTAGGGTGGATTAATTTTTGCAAACTTTTGGAAAATTAACAATGGCTAGTTCAAATTATTTTGAAATATATTTCAAAAAGTGTGAAAAACAACGTTTTTCTGGCCTCCCTCAAAAAAGGTGATAAAAATTTAGAATTATCATGCTGATTATTTGTTTGAGTAAAAATAACAGTATTAAATCCATTTTTATAAAAATTTTTTGATTTTTTTTTTGGTATTTTTCATCTAAGAGCTTTCAATGGGAAAATAAAATTTGAACTTTGAGGGTTAAATTTTTTCTACGTTATTTTGAGGTCATTTGGTAACTATTAAACAGTGACCATTGTTAATTTTCCAAAATTAGTGCATAGCTGCCCCACTATCTGACCCATACATGCACCTAATGCACAAAATTATAGTAAACAATTTTCACCTAGCCACATTGTTTTCGTCATTTTGACGCTGATTTGCAGACGCAATCGATAGGAAATGAATTCTTTTATTTTTCTGATTATTGAACAGATTTTCCTGTTTTACAATTCCGTACGTGATTGCCGACAAATAAAAATCGAAAAGAAAATTATTGTATAATGAAATAGCTAACGGAACAATTGATTGACGTTTCGAGAAAAACTATGAAGAAAAAGGTCACTACTGTGAAGAATTTTACAAGTTGAGAAAATTTTTAGTGGTATTTGCAACTATAGATAGAAGCGCGTTGAAGTTAATACCGAAAGTTTCCTTATCAATGTTAGTAAAAGTTTCAACGTACTCAAACTGCAGAAATTTTATTTCGAGTTTTTTTCTATTTTGTAGACCAAATTGGAATTTAAAGCTTGACGAATTTACCAACATTTTTTCAATTTCCACTGAATGTAATTTCGCAGCGTTCATTTCTACTTTTAGATGCATGTGGGAGATTATTTTTTAATGCATTGTACATTGCAAAGCAAAAATAGAATCGCATATATTTTCAAGATGATGGACACTGGGCGATGACCAGTCGCAAAAGAGTGATTGTCCCCGAAAAGCAGAAAGTTTTCAGAAACGAGTGTAAGTAGAAGGGAAAGTCGTATATTAGCGAAGGAAAATTTATCGTTGAAAACATCGATAAAAACGTACACAATTTTGCGAAAGTTATGATTTTCAAAACAAAAAAAATTGCTTTTAATCAGTTTAGAAGATCAAAATTTATACAAGAATCATACTACCACAAAATGATAAGGTGTCCAAGAATTTCGGAATTAAAACAATAATAGTAGCACAGATTTATTTGCGTGCAGCTTTATATTATATCACAGTTCATCGGAATTGGAAATTGTCTCCAGACCTGAGCAGGGGTTTATTGTTTATATATCTAATAAGGGAGCTACCCCAAGTGCTACACGCCAAATAAAAAAATCTTTACATGTGTGTAGGGTAAGGTGGGTCAAATTATCCTCAATTGCGCCTAGTCACCCTTCAGTAGCCCCCTCCCCTAGTTACTCTTCTATAGTTTTTGGACGTTATTCAGTAGCCTCTGGACGCCGTTCAACAGCTGCTAGTCGCCCTTTGTGTGTCCCCAGTCACCCTTCAATCACTTCTGAACGCCATTCAGTAGACCCTAATCGCTCTTAAATAACCTCTAGACGCCATTCAATAGCCTGCAGACATCGTTCAACAGCCCTTGGTCGTCCTTCAATAGTCTCCAGACGCCATTTCAGACCCTCAGACATCTTTCAATCACCTCTACACACCATTCAATAGCCTCTGGTCGCCCATTGATAACTTCTAGGCGCCGTTCAATAGCTTTAAGTCACTCTTCAATAGCCCCTAGTTGCCTTTTAAAGCCTTCCCCCCCCCCAGTCGCGTTTCAATACCTTTCAAACACCCTTCAGTGGCCTCTAGTTACCCTTTAATACTCTCTGGATGCCCTTTCATAGCTCCTAGTCGCTCCTCAATAACTTCTAGACACCGTTCAATAACCTCCAGACGTCGTTTCAAACCCTCAGACGCCGTTAAATAGTCGTTAGTCGCCTTTTGTTTGCCCCTAGTTGTCCTTCAATCACCTCCACATGGCATTTAGTAGCCTCTAGTCGCTCCTCAATAACGCCTAAACACCATTCAATAGCCTTCAGGCGCTGTTCAATCTTCCAGACATCGTTCGATAACCCCTAGTCGCATTTCAATAGC
The DNA here is from genome assembly GCA_900060175.1 of Ferrisia virgata. NCBI lineage: Eukaryota > Metazoa > Arthropoda > Insecta > Hemiptera > Pseudococcidae > Ferrisia > Ferrisia virgata. The sequence goes on along the minus strand of FIZR01013863.1, from coordinate 23,307 downwards.
CTCCAGATGCCGTTTCAAACCCTGCGACACAGTTCAATAGCCGTTAGTCGCTCTTTGTTTGCCCTTCAATAGCTTTTGGACGAGATGCTGTAAAATAGCCCCTAGTTGCCCTATCGCGTTTAGTAGGTAATTTCTTATCACGTACTACCCTCGATATGAGCCGCATAAAAGTGGGGTAGTCGCTCAGATCCGCATGTAACACTTCGCGAGTAAATTTTTATCCATGCGAAATTAATTTTAGAAAATTTAAAAAAGTGAAGGCTGAAAATTCATCCATGAGGTTTTACATGCAAATCTGAGCGGCTATCCTATCTGTAGGTGACTTATACCGAGGATAGTACGAGGTGAAAAAATTATTTCCTAAACGCAATATTTAGTCGAGTTATTACACTTTCTTAATTTTTTTAATGTACATTACTTCACATGGCTAAAAATTTATCCCTGAGGTGTTACACGTGGATTTGGGCAACTACCCCACTTCTAGGTGGCCCAGACCGAGGGTGGTACGAGGAAGCAAAATTATCTCATAAATGCGCTATGAAGTCGAATTAATTCGTATTTTATTAATTTTTCAACATAATTTACCAATTTTTCGATATTCCAACCCCCTCATTCACGTTCAAGTGAAGCTTAAAGGCTGAAATTTTTACTGTAAGAGTAATTTTGAATGCTCTGCAGAACTGGATGGGGTAGTTCTTTTGTAAGTATGTATTTTCTTAATGCTGAATAATTAGCTATTGATAACAGGAAAGGCAGAATAATAAGCATTTCAATATAAATATACTTTTTTCAAAATTTGAGCAGAACTGTCTTGAATCATTTTTTTACCACTTATAATACTGCTGAACTACAATGCTTTCCAATAAATTTTGATGCCGAAATGAAAATGACCAATAATGTTCAGTTGAGAAAAACGGTATGCACGAGGAACGATGTAAAACTGTCATTAACTGAATTTGTCAAATCGATTGTATAAAATACAGATAACTGAAATCTATATTCTATAATATCAATAAGAAAAAAAGAAGGCGTAATTTTACTCAAAATTTTAATAAAATATTTTTGGTGCCAAAATACCGATAACTTGAAAATATTTTGATACGAACGCACATCTTCGGCGGCAAAAAAATAATTAACTTTTAAAGCTATCGAAGTAGAACATTACCACTAACTATTAATCTGGTTCATTATCCAAGTTGGAATAATTTAGTACCTATCTCAATAGGGAAAAAAGTTAATAAAACGATTTCAGCATAAGATGAGCTAATAAATCAGGATCTATCGGCGAGAAAATGGAAAACGCTTAAATTGTACGCTTTTTACCTCAAAAATTATTCTCTTGTGCGCAATTCCAACACGGCTTTACTTTTTACAAAAACGTCTGAATCGTGTAGTGTACACTACGTGCCTTTGAATATAGAACGAGGCACGTCGTAGTTTCAGACTATGTGAAAATCACCATCGCATTACCTATACTTTACCAAATGCACCACATCCATACGTTAGAATTTTTTTTTCAAATAGTATACATGTATAAGTAGCCTATAAGCCAATAAGCGATTGATTTCTTTGGCAATAAAAAAATTTGCGATGCGATGCATGCAGTGCGCGTCTTACGTGTATATACTTAAGTTTGATATGTATTTTATCTTATCGTAAACTAGAAATATAAGTACGTATGATTTTCTCTACAAGTATTGAAAACAACATTTTGTAATTTCTGCAAAATTGACAGTTGTGCTTACACGTTGTTGATTGTTGGTACTTTCATTCGGGGCAAATCCTACATAAAGTATCTATATCATCAAACGAAATTTTTTTCTATATTCGTTTATTTTTTATTGTATTTTTTAAAAAGATTCACAAATTTGAAGTGAACCATTTTGAAGCCAGTCTTTATTATAATAGATAGCTACGTAAATCATACCTATTCGCAAAATGAATAGTTTAAAAGAGATATTTTGAAAACACGTTACTCGAGGGGTATTGTAAATTTTAAATAATAAATAATCTAAAAAAAAATAAGACAAAATATAAAACGAGTCCGTTAGACAATACATAATAAATGTAGGTACTTTGTAAACTGCGCCTATGATATCATTTTAACATAGGACAAGGCCAAATTGAAGTACTGCACCGTGCACTACGCTATCTCATTTTTCGGTGTATTCGTGCAGCAAAAAACAAGAAGAAACAGAAGGAGAAAAGGAGAAGAAGTAAGAAAATGGATACGATTTTCGAGTAAGCACTACAATAAATTGTCGATGTAATAAAAATGAATTTGTTTACATTTATAAGATGTATGGTTGTAATATCGTTATAACAACTCCCTTTTATCAGTCCGTTAAATGACATTTTACGAGAAATGCCACGAGAGTATTGCCTGGCAAATACACGAAATTATAAATAATCGCATTAGACGCCGTGTCCAATGAAACACAATATTGAGAAAAGTAAACAGTTATTTAGAAGAAACGGTGCTCGAAAAACGTAATATCTTTTCGTTAATGAGGTGGTTCTATAAAAATTTTGACAAAAATTACCTTTTTTTTTTTTTTTTGAGGTTTTCCCATCTAACGTTTGAACTTTTTTCTACTTTAGAGTAATAATGCAGTTAAAACAAACATGTAAACCACAACGAACAGCATAAAAACATATTTCACTTATTTTAAATAGGTACATAGCACGTAGTACGTGTACTATATACCTACTTACAACGTACCTAACCTACTCATAATTTTATTTTCACAAAAAAGAAAAAAAAGCCGTCCACGGTTTTCTCAAATTTTTTTCACATTTTTCATGACGCCAGACAAATAATTTATCATTGTGAGTGAAATTTGAAGAATTAATAATAAAAAAAAAACACTGTTATCGTAGTATTAACAGGAAAATATTTATCTGTCGTTGTAATTGATTTACGGATATACGGATGACTGATTGCCAAGAAGAGAAGCAGTAATCTTTTTTCCTCACATTGTAGATACTTGTAGCGTGTAATATGGGTACTGTGGACTGGTATTTTACGTACTTACTGCAATGGGTTGGTTAATCATTAATCTAAAAAATAAGCTTGATGGAATTTAGAAAATTTAGTGGTTATGCTGATAGGTATCTACGAATCATTTACGCGACATGAACAAAAAAAAGAACAGGAAAGAAAACCATACCTACGTTGCAAGCCAGAATAAGTAAACTTATTTCCAATATTTACTATTTAAAGGCATATGCTGAGCTTTTGTCTGATTTTAACAAGTTTCAGTTTGTCAAGTCAATTAGAGATGGTAACAGAGGGTGTGAGCGATTACTAAACCACATCTAAAATGCATTTCTTTGAGACTGTACGAGGGTAGTTCGTTGATAATTAAAATCTGGAGACCTTGATGAAATGTAACCTAGGGTACTCGGACTACCCGCATATTGATCTACATACTTAATCAATCTCAACCTCTAATTATAAACTAAGCTCTTCTCGGTTTTCGCAAATAATACAATACACCTACCAAAGTACTCACTTATACAATTTTGCTATTCTATATCGATTCAAAAATTAATACAGTTGAACACATAATGACCAGTTTATTCATGTCGATTATTAACATATATTTTCCTTTTGCTGCCTTTGAATGATAATTAAATTTAAGAAGAAGCCAATTAAGTTATGGTTAATATTTATCCTTCAAGTTCCCAAGATGAGATTTAGATTCAGTTATTGAGTACCGTTAAAAAAGAGTGTACTCTCAGGCTTCTACATGAATTAAAAAATCAAACAAAGCCAAAGTAAATGTTCAAATCGCAGGAATGTTTGCAGGTAAATTTTTTTCCTATTTAAAATTTTTCTATTTCTCTAAACAGCTACATTCAGTTGCCAATATGAACCAGAGGCTGAAATTTATCACAAAATGCGAATTCTTTAAGCTGTAAATATTTTGTCCTTCGAATTACATTTTACAGATGTGCTATACTTGATACAGTTTATTAGAAAGGAGTGTTTCTCTCTTCAAATTATTTTAACAAGAGCAACGCCAACACTGCATAACCACAAATGCCAAGAAAACCTTGGCGACTATATAAATAAATACTGTAGCAACCCTCACATTTTAAACTTTTGAATCAAATTTAATAAGCCATAAGTTTTTCCAGATACTTCGGATCTTTTACTTGAACCATTTTCGTTCCTGTTTATTCCATGCAGCAGCCTTACTTTTAATAGTTTCTGTTCAGTTTTCTTCAATATTTGAAATTATCATACTTTTCTCGCCGTTAGTTTCGAAAGGCATTTAAATATAATTGAAGAACTTTTTTCACCGAATGCTTTCAAAAATATATTACGAACAAAATACTTATCTGCTTTCATTAACGAAGTTTATCTTTGTAGTCTAGCCTCTCCAAAATACGTTAAATTATCAAAATAGTTTCAATTTCTTATACGTAGGCTGAAGTTATACTTGCATACACCAGAATTGTGTGCTGTTTAGTATACATCTAACGAGGGAACAGTCAGAAGTGTCCATCGCCAATCTGCACAAATGCTTGCCCAACATGTAGTACTCTAGGCGCCCATTTACTTACCATTTTTTTTTTTTTTTGCTCAGCATGGCGTTACTTTTTGCATAGCAGTGTTGCCAACATTGAAAAAATGATACTGTAGAAACTATATTATTTTATATTATTTTGAAAATAATAAAAGGGCAGGGTAGGGGCCGATGAAATGAGTAAAAATGGCCGTATGAACAAGTTGTCCTACTTAAAATTTGAATGAGCAGTGATTTAAATAAATCGAAAATTCGCAGAAATATTTTTTGTAATTTAAGATTTTAGCGTAACTCTTCAAGGCGAGCAAAAATTGTCCTTCACAACTGAAGGGGTACCAGGGGGGTTGAAAAGTTGCAGGTCGTAAAAATCGACATATTTTATTTTTCAAAAAAAAAAAAAAAAAAAAAAAAAAAACTCAAATCGTACTTTTCAAGTCCTGTAGCCGAGGTCTTACACCACACTTAGGGGGTAAAAATGACGATTTTTTTTTTTTTCATAAATGACCCTTTTTTGAGGACCCATACCTCCACTCCCGCCTGAACTAGGGTTACAAAATGTTGTATGCTGGGTTTTCATTTCAATTCAACCACCTATGTGAATTTGGTTAAAATTCGAGGTATGCTAACCTATAGTACATGGAAAACTGAGCGAATTTTGTTATGTTCATTTTTTGACCAATTTTAAAATTGTAAGTGCAATTTTAACAAGTTGATCAAAATAAAATCTTTCAAAAAAATAATGATGGATACGGATAGTACATACTTATAGAAAACTGAATAAATTTCATTCTTTTCACTTCTTATCCATCACGAAAATTGAAGGAGCTATTAGTAAATTTTTTTCTGCGTATCATTTTTTTATTTTCAATTAATTTTCCCCAAACTCTTTTGATTTTCGTACTAAACAAAAAATTAAAGCAACAAATTTTATTCAACTTTCTACATACTGTCCATATTCAACGTCTTTTTTTTTTTTTGAAAGATTTAATTTTGATCAACTTTTTAAAATACCTCCTTCAGTTTTGAAGTTGGTCAAGAAATGAACATGACAAAATTTGCTCTATTTTTCATGCACTATACATTCTCATACTTGAAAATTAATTTCGATCATTATTCTATGAAACACTCATTTACCTCTTCAATTTTCAATATAGGAAACTTTTTCGTCTAACATGTTTTTTTGGTGGTATCTGGTTATATCGAAATTTCAAGTCAGGACATCCTCTCACCGGTCATTCTGTATAATACAATAGGCACGTACGCAAGAATTAACTGCAGCAAAAAATCGCACACATGCAAATTCTGAATTCATCGCTCTTAAGTTCACAACATAAAACGAATTCCAGCTAACTGTATCGTGCATACATACGGTATACGGCATTAAGTCAATAAATGTATTTTGCATACAATTGTTTTTACACTAAAATAAATTTTCGTCAAAGTAAGCGCTATTTATAGAGTTTAACGCCGAAAACACGGAAAATTTGCGAGTGCGTAATTTCGTCACTGGTTTGAACACATTATTAAAAGTGAATACAATCGAACAAACAATACCTTTCAAACAAAGACTATAACACGATATAAGCCCATTTAAATTAAAATTACCCGATAAACAGAGTCGTTCAAAGAGTCGATAGGTAGGTACTAGCTATAGGTACATTCAACAAGAGTCGTTCGTATTTTTGTGAAAAAATTACTTCAGTTGTTACTTTGAGCTAAAACACTATTTGCATGAAATAGGTATACTTACTACCTATACCTACATAGCTGTAGTGCCTTAGCTTACTCCTAAAGGTACACATAGCACAGTGTACACGAAAAACTGTTTCAGCATAAGTTGAATATAAATTGTGTAGCAAATGACGAAAATCTCAAAGTTATTTGATTTTCGACGAAGTCTATTTTGAAAAAAAAAAAAAAAATTGCTAGGCAGTTTTTTCTTTTGTATTTACCTATTCAACGAATCGGAATAAAACGCATGGAAATAATTTCTTTTGCTTACAGAATTCGAAGAGGTGTAAGTATGTATACAGTGGAATACTAAAGCAACAATTTCCAAACAAAAATAATGTAATTTTACATAGCTATCGAATCCATCAAGAGTAAGGAAGATTGATGAGGTTGTTTTCAATATTCACTCTACAATACAATTTTACCATATTGATACGATACCTCACATTACACGATTTCAACGAAACTTTTTTTCTAAACCCATGAACAACCAGGTACGTAGTAGGTTAGGTACCTACTAAATGATTGGTAATAAAATGGTAATCACTCAAATATTTTTTTCATTTCATACAGGGCTGTAATTACCTCTGTTATGATAAAAAAAAAAAAAAAAAAAAAAAAAAAAAACATTTATACCCAAGTAAATTCCAAATATCAAGTACGTAAGCACAGGATCCGGCAGAAATAATGAACGTTTTACAACTTCTATTACGGGTACTGCTGAGGTCCAAAAATCGACTACAAATATATCATTAGAAATGACATAGTATGCCATTTTATGTGCGAACGTTGATTTCGCCCAATTTTGGATTTTACGCCACTGAAAAAGATTTTCGTAAAAATCCAAAAACAACAAAAAAAAATGTTTTTTAACACAGAATATCGGAAACGGCTCAAATTACGAAATTGCCACCTCTGGTGAGAGAAGCTCCAGCAAAACTTTTAGCCCAATGTTCCCACCCGTTCGGGTCTTATTTCGTTTTACACACCCATGTTTTGGAAAAATTCAAAATGGGATTTTCAAAATTTATAATTTACCCCACAATATCGTGTGAGGTGTCTTTGAAGTGGTAATGTGATTCGCTAAACACGAATTTGTCATTGGTTTTTTCATTGTACTTCTTTTTCTCCTTAAAATCCAAAAAAATTGCGATTTAATAAAAATATTACAAAACTGCTGACCACCCAAAACAAAAATAAAAAATCTATCTGACTACGAATTCGTGTTCAGCAGGTCAAATTACCCTTATCAAAACACTTTTCATGGCATTATATCCTAAAATTACGATTTTCAATTTTTTGAAAAAAGTTCCATTGATATTCGTGAAATGGAGAAAAATTGAAAATCGTAAATCTAGGCTACAGCGTCTTGAAAAGTGCCTAGATAGGAGTGATCTGACCTGCTGAATACGAATTTGGAGTCAAGATTTTTTAGTTGGTCGGCAGTTTTTGTTTAAGGTGGTCAGCAGTTTCCTTACTTTTTGATTAAATTGCTATTTTTTGCGATTTTGAGGAGAAAATGTGGTTCAATGAAAAAATAAATGGCAAATCCGTGATCAGTGGATCAAATTACCACTGCTTAGACACCTCACACGATATTATTAGATGAATTTCTCAATTTTGAATACCCCAATTTGAATTTTTCCAGATTTTGGCCGAATAAAACGCAATAATTCTCGAACGGGTGGAAGCATGGGACTAAAAATTTTGCTGGAGCTTTTCCTTACCAGTAGTGGCACTTTGGGCTCATCTGAAAAAATTTCGTATTTTAAACCGATTTCGATATTCTCTGTGTTGAGAAAATTTTTTTTGCTGTTTTTGAATTTACACAGAAAACGTGAAATCCAAAATCAGGCAAAACCTACATACCGAAGCGTTTAGATTTTTAATTTTTAAATGTTTGTTTTCTATGAACTTTATGGATGGGTTGAAATGAAAGTAAATAATATCTCTAACATTCGCCTTAAATTATAGGTACTTTGATAGCGATATAGAATAAAATTCCAAAATGTACTATCCACGCAGTCTACAGTACCAATACATATCGTACGTAGTGTATACGTATACCAAATTGTATAATCGTGTTGAAAATACCATTTCCTCTCGTTTTTTCCCCTTACAAAGCATAAATGAGATTCAAATCAGAACGATAAAATTCCGAAATATGCGAGAAATACGAAAACAATATTTCTAAATTTTCTAGTATATTAGTTTAAATGAAAATAGACTGCGTATGAAAATATCATTTGTGCCGCTTATTCATGCAAGTCACACCAATATGAAATCTGTTCGATAAGCCGATTTAAGAATATTTCATCCTATCAGTTGAAATTTTGCAGGTAATCTTTTTTCAATTTCCCCTGTTTAGACTGCGTATTGCTCGTGTTTTGTAGAATGTTTTTCGAATAAAATTTCGTTACAAATGTCAAACGTGAATAAAAAGCTCTAGTTCGTCTAATGCGAAATGAATAATACTCATAAGTCATGCTCATGCAGATTTGTAACAATCGTATCAAAATCTATCGCCAGTTTCAAGTTTTATCGAAATTTCTTTCGAACAATTCCCTGATCTATACCAACAATGAATAAGATCGACATTTACGACATCACATTCAACATTATTTACGTAGGTACAGCGATTTTTTCAACATGAAAAATCCTACCTATATCAACGATTTCAAACTATTATAATAATTGACCTCAAACTTTGCCAATTCCGTACGTACTTTTATCTATAGTCTTTCTTTCTTTCTTTCTTTCTTTCTTTCTTTCTTTCTTTCTTTCCTTCTTTCGTCTTTTCAATAAAAATTTATGTATGTACTCGGTATACCCATGCAATGTACCTACAATGTACATATATAGCAGCAGTTCAAGTTTTTATGGTACATACAAAAGGCATAACGAACGTTGGGTCGTAGGTATAAGTATAATATATGTAGAAGTAAGTATAATAAGTACTAAGTATCCATATATGTAGGTACTAGGTAGCATCTCTTTATACGTCTAAGTATTAGGAGAAAAAAAGAATAAAAATGAAACAGATAAACAAACAAAAAAAAAAGCAAAACTTTTAACAAGTTTGAAACTGTTTATTCTTGTTCATAAAACATCAAAATATAAAAATGATCAAAAAAAAGTTTGGCGTGTGGTATTTTCCTTACTGTTATTTTCACTTAAAGGTCCTCTGAAACGCGGCTCACTTTGAGAACTTTTAATTTTGAAATATACATTACTTTACCTACCGATCCTTCGAGAAAATTTTTTTCCTTTCATTTGAATATCAATAAAAAAAAATTCAATATTTCCACTTAAAAAATCAAATTTTCTATTTTTAAAATTTTTTATAGTGAGCGAGTCGGGGATACATTTTATAAAGCAAAAAATTCAATAAATAAACAACAACTGATGCGAATTAATTTTAACCGTGAATTTTTTTGTACTTATATAATTATGTAGGCAGGTATTGGTAAAAAATATTCTTTTTGAATTTTCATATTACCAAGGGATAAAATATACAAGTAAATTACAATATGACCGAATGTAAAATCAAATCGAGGTATTTCAACGTTAAAGAAAAAAAATAACTAATGATGAAAAGTACCTGTAATAGCAGGAAGAAAAATTTTAAAATAATTTTCTAAACATTTTCCTCACTTTATTTCGACCGACCAAAAAAATAGTACCACAAAATATTTCATCTACCTCTTGAAAAAAAAAAAAGACTGGAATAAGTAATGCAGTAAAAGTGAGGTTTTTTTTGCAACACTTTTATACACAATAATACAGTAAAAAGTCTACCTATTACTGGATAGGTACATATCATAAAATGTGACATATGCACTGATCACGTTATCACGGTTGGATTACATTTAAACCGTGAGCGTTTTTTTTTTTCATAATTCTTTTTAAAGTGGCGAAAAGCACGTTCATCATTCATGCTGTTGATTTGTTTTGTTCCATTTTCCATTTTTTGACTTAAAAGGATTTCAATTTAATGCGGAAAAGTGGTACCGTTTATATAAAAAGTTTTCTTTGAATAAACTTCAACCATTGAAGCGTAGCGAAATTTCCGTTTTTGTTTCCGGACAGTGTATATTTTTTACTCGAACCAATTTAAAAATTTAATTAAATTTATTATCGCAAAAATTACGCCGCTACATTGATTTTAATTTTTCATGTTACGTGCAAATTTCTTGCTCAGTCGGGTTTTTCAACAGCCAACAACGAATTATATTTCATGCCAGATACTTACATTATTCTGGTATGACGATGAAAATGTACAGAATATATAATCAAATATTTTCTTCAAACAAAAATCATTAGACCATTATCTGCGGGAGCACTTATTAGTACTTTTCATCAATTTTCTGAGTCAATTTTTAGCAACGTAAAATTTCACCAGGAACTGCTTAACACATACCGAGTCCTAGGTATGTACGTTTGACTGGCTTCAGAATTGAGGGGAGTCGAGATATAATGATATGATTTTTTTTTTTTGAAAATTCTTCATAATAAGATAATTACATTTTTGTTAACTATGTCGCATGTATTGATCGAAAAATTCGGAAAAAATTACATATTATACTCCAGTGTATACCCCATCGAACTCCTGAGTTGCTAGTCCCTCAACTAAATTATCTGTTTCTGGAAAAAATTCCAAATCAACCCAAGGTTACTAACCAGCAGATGATAACTTTTTTAACAACTTGCCGGTAGTTGATAATACAAAAAATGTTCAAAACGGTGTCTCATTGATATAAACACCCTTGGGGAGGGGGGGCAGTAGGTTATCAATTACCGAAAAATATTTTAAAAAATTACATTCGCTAATAGTTGAGAATTTCTAATAACTACAAGAGTTGATGTAAGTTGGCATAATTTTCTAGTCTGAATTGGATGACGAATTTTTAAATGCGAGAGGGTACCTCACCTCACATTAATACTTTTTTTTCGGAATTTTTATCAATTTTCAGCCAGTTTTTTGAGTCAACTTGCCAGCATTTGATAACCCCTTTTCCTACCCTCCAACTGAACCCAAGCATATGAAAATTGCTTGTAGATTCTTCCATATATGTCCATGATTTTGGCATAAAAAGAATTTCGGTACCTATTTTGTAAACATTTCGAAAAAAAGAAGTTTCAAACTCGAATTCTTGGTAAAAATGTATAGATTTTTACCAAAACGCGGAAATTTTGGGCTTCTGTTTAGTAAAGTTGATATAAAAAAAAAAAAAGATAATTCATGTCTGGGCTGAACAATTCCGGTGTTTTACTCTAAATTAAATGGGCTACCCAAAATACCATTGATGTTTTTAATCCACCCTATGATTATCTCACAAATCAGCTCCAAAGACAAAATTATCAACTACTGGCAAATTACAAGAGATCATTTTATGCAGAATATGACGATGTGGTTGATTGTTGGGCGAGTAATAATCGAAATAATCGAAAAAACAAGTTTTAAGCGTGTAATTTTTACAGTTTTCGTTAAAAATATAGAAAATTTGTTCTCATGACCTGTCGTTATTATTGGTGCCAATGAACCCAATTCGATCTTTTCAATGGTAGCAGTCCCATCCTTCTACCTTCTCTTAGATATGGAGTTATGATCATTTATTAAAGTAAAAAAAAATTAGCGTAGAATTTTTTTATTGATTAAATGAGGATCCACATCGAGACGGGACACCCTGTATAGAGTAACTGAATCAAATATCGAAAATATTTCATCAACGAACAGATACGTATTTATCAATGTTTTAGTGAAGAAAATTTGTTCTCAATTTCTTCCTTTTTTACACTTCCATCAAATTATTTAGTTTATCTATATATATATATACGAATAGCTGTCATTTGAGTACATATTTTTGACATATTGTGCGATAAATGCACTTTCATAAATGGGTATTTGGTATTTGTACATTGGTACCTCTTCCGCTCGCGAGAGGAGGTTGTTGTTCATTTACAATATGTACGCTACGTGTGTAAATAAGTGCATTTTTTCAATATTGTAAAAAGGTAAGCGCGAAAGAAAAATAATACCTACTAATATTATACCTAGTGTATTTTTTATTACTGTACGTACTTTCTTTTTTTATTTTTTTTCATCATTTCTTTTTTTTTTTGAATTAAATAATTCTGAAAGTACTAACATAAAAAAGACTTGTAAAATGGTCCATTAAATCTATGAGGTCTAAAATCTGATTTATAAGGCCATAAATTTAAGACGTATCACGAACATTTATAGCATGGTATGCGCTGGATAACAAAATATGTAGGAAACGTTATTTTTTTAGTTGTGAATTTACATTCCGATTCCTTTACATTTATTATGGCGAATCATGAAAATCAATGTACGCATTTCGAGATTCTAAGGAAATTTTTTCCTTCATTTATTCAACTGTCAAAATAATTCTGTTACGTATGAGTCACTTTTAAAAATTACACGCAAATTTATGTAAAAGGTGAAATGTGATGCCTATTTCGAGGGTAAAAAAAAATGGATTTTATTACAATTTCACAACTGAATGTTGCACTCATTTTCATTTTTTAGAAATGGGTCTCGTACATTAAAAATTGCATATATGATTTGAAAAAACTTGTTCAAAGATCACATACAAAATTTTTTCAATACCATATTCGAATTAACTGTCCCGTCAAAATACGTATTTACAACATGTTGTTTTCGAACCATGTATAAAAATAAGATAAGTTATATCGTACACGAAAATGTACCAATAATTGAAACTGTGGTTTCAAAATAAATCCCGTTTAAAAATATTTTTAGATTACCAACACTTCCTTTGAATTTCATGACAAAATTCCAAACTGATATCAACACCATCTGGATGATGCAAAACATAATGTGCGAACTGTATTACTCATCTACACTCGTACTTAGGTATCATGTAACGTTGAGATATGCACATATGTTTATTTTAAAAAATGGGAACCTTCAATAGGCTATTTGCAATTTACCGAAAACAAAATATTTGATAAATTTCTTGCACAATCTGGAAACAAATCACGCGGTGTTTTCGAACTAACGAGAAAACGAAAATACAATGGAAAGTGCAATTTATCAAAACCCATATTTAGGTACTATTTTATCCTTATTTTATTACGTCGCTCGTAAAGTTACAGTAGCGGAAGAAGATAGGCTTTTTCAGTGCCACGCACAATGCTAGCCAAAAACAACTTGTATTTGAATTGCTTTCGATTTGCAAAAATGCGGTATTTTTTTGGCCATTCGACGTAGTAACTTATGTGCAATAAGTGAATCCGTTCACGAAAAATGTTCCAAAAAAGTTTTTAATTTTATAGGTAGGTATTATTTCAAATTTGTTGTTAACTACATTATTTTATTTATCGTGTATTTTTTTCTTCCCATTTGAAATAATATCCTTTTAAATGGGTACCGATATTTGTTTTGATACTCGCAAGGTCGTGCGTGTTTTTCTGCTCACTTACCATACCTCAGCAGAGGTATAAACGAATAATTAATTTTTTTTTTTTACAATTCTCGTTAAAGGTAATATAATTCTTTAGCTCACTTGTCAGTCAACAGTTGATTCAAAGACTACAAAGGCAACAATAATGATTTAGATCTATTGTAATTCCGCATTGAAAAAATGAAATCATTCAACACGATAATAACGCGTTAGCAACAATAGAGTAAAGTGAGGTTCACCAATTTAAGCCTCTTCGAGCACTTAACGCAACGCCAATTTGAATTCATCAATTGCTGCGGTTACCTGTGAAGTTTACAAAGTAGGTACCTAAAAGTTACGCGCGTTAAATCGTACTTTAAGCATTTCGCGAAAACGATAAAGGGCGCGCACTAATTATATGTTCCCAGAGATCGTATGTCAAAAACGAAGGTGAGTATACTTACCTTAAACCATCCAAAAACTTTCATTTCAATTAACAAACTTTTTATATTATTATTATTTTTTTCAACTTCTGATAAAATTTTTTACATGTTCCGTACTTGACCTACCCCCCCCCCCAAGCATGCTTCTAACATATGTACTTTGATTATAATTATAAAATATTGTTCAAAGATAATATATGTACATTTAATTATATCCATTGGCGGTCTGAAGGCGAAACAGGGGCTTTCAAACTTTAACTCTCCCCAGAAATTTTTCAAAAATCAATTTTGAAGCATGCTGCAAAATAATTTAATTTTAACATGTGTTACAATTTGGCATTCATAGTTCAAAAATACGCTAAAAAGCCACATTCTTAACAAATGTCTCCTAAACCATAACGATAGTAACACGCAATTGTTTTTTACTTTTCTAACAAAATACGTTATTTCGAGGATTATTATAGGTGTAAAAATTAATTTTTTCATAAAAAATTCAGCGATAACTCTATACCAAAATTAGATATTAATTGTGAATCTTACTTAATCACCGTATTCACGGGGATTCAATTTATGCGAAAACGTAGCTAACATCTTCGCCTTACACATTGTCCTAAATTTGAACGGGATGGGGAGGGGGAGGTGCATCTCAGCCTCAAAGCCATGCTGCGAAAGTTCGACGCGACTTTTTTTGTGTTTCGTACAGATACAGAAAGCAAATATTTGCAAAATTTCAAAACTCTCTCGTAATAAATTGTCGTTTGATATAAATATTGATTTTTTTTGAATAAAATTGCAATTTTCTCTTACGTTGAAAGTGGATCAAAAAATTAGGAAAAGAGAGTGCTTTTCAACTAATTCGGACACGCTGAATACGAATTCTATTTTTATTCTTCGTTCGAACTTCTAGTTCGCAATTCGACCCCCCCCCCCCATATTCCCTCAATGCACTTATACTAACAACTCTGCAATCATATTCCTCAGCCAAAATTTTAACAGCGTAATCGGCTATCAAATTTTACTCTGAACAACTTCATTTTTATTCATTTTCAGCGCACTGACCATTATTTCGAAGAAAAACGCGTTTTTGAGCATATGAGATTTTGAGAACGGTCCACCTCTCCAGAAAGATTGAAAAAAATTCAAAAAATTGTACTCGACAAAACACATATTTTGACAAACAAATTTTTATGCATTCCTTTCTTCACAAAAGGGTGAAAAATTTTGGGAAAATTCATATCAATAGACCCATCATCATTCTATTCACTCTCAACATTTGGTAGAATCATAATTTTTCTTCAAATACGCGTGAATAATGATTTTTTTTCAAAACAAAAGCTTTTTAAATATTCGGAGCGAGAAAGGTGAAATGGTGAAATTTTTTTGCTCCCATAATTTTTTTTCGACATTCAATAGGGTAGTTCATTTTTTTGGGAAATTTGCAAAAGCGGGGTCACGATATTTGTGAAGTAACTTCAAAAAGCTATGGTAAAAATTTCAGGCTCCGAACTTAATTTTTTAAATATGTAAAACTTACATAAATTTTGAACATTTTTAAAAAATGCGTTTAAAAATTTTTGAAAATTTTTTCTTCAAATGGAATTATTACACATATTTCAACACAAAATGACCATTGTTGGAAAATTTTTGCCATTTCCTTTTTTTCAGGGGTTTTAAAAAAAAGTCATGTTTTGCGTTTTTTTCACGATTTTCTGAAAAACTGCGAAGAAACTTTGTGTTAAAAACACCTCGCATCCTCACCCGAAATGCATTTAGAAAATCACTTTCGGATGTTTAAGGGCAGTATTTCAATTTTATCCACCAAAGAAGGTTTTTCAGGGTCACTCAAAAAAGGTATTTTTGTAAGTACTTTATAATTAATTTGTCAAAAAATTGTGAAAATGACTTTTTTAAAAAAAATACCATCACAAAGGATAAACTTCATCAATTCTAGGCACTCGGAAGCAATTTTTCGTTTTTTTTTTTTTTGAAGCATTTAAACTGTATTTTTACATGCCGGAATACCCATTGAGAATTTCTGAAAAGGCAAAGGTGCCGAAAAAATATCTTAAATGGACAAATAAGGTATGCGTATTTGGTCTATTTCATTAAGAATTTACTGGAAAAAAATTTAATGATTTGAAAAAATTCTTGAAAAAATACGAAAAAACCATTCTTTAAGCACCTCTGAAAAATCGTCTATCAGAGATAAGATTAAAATGTTGTGCTTTATCATCTAAAATTGATGTCCTAAATTTTTTACAAGGGGTGCGTTTCTCCAAAAAAATTCCTTCGTGGTTTTACAAAAAGTGACATTTTTTAAAAACCCTTGAAAAAAAGCGAAATGACCAAAATTTTTCAAGAATGATCATTTTGATTTCAAGTACGTATAATAATTCTATTTTTGGAAAAAATTTTCAAACAACTGTATTATTCAAATTTTGTACTTATGTTTAAAAAACTGAGTTAGAGTGCTGAAACTTTTACTACATCCTTTTGAAGTTATTTCGCAACCAGTATGACACCGCCATTTGCAGATTTCCAAAAAAAAAAAAAAAATTCAACCCACCGTAATACTGAATGATGTTTTGTGAAAATTTTTAAAACCTGAGATCAAGGGCATTTCACCATTCTTATTTGGGAATACTCTTTGTTCTTCATTGCTTTATTACTCATTCCTAGAGGTATTTGAAAGTACACAATGTTTGTTTTTTCAATTTTCAAAATGAGCAAATCACTCATACACGACGAGTTTTTTTGTTTTAACTCAGTTGTACGGTTACACCCAAATTTAAAAATAAGCATTGCAAACTTTCACCGGGCATCCTGTACATACAAGCTTACTCATACAAATTACTTCAGATAAAAATTCAACTCTGGTTACTGAAAAAACGTCATGTAACATTTAAACTTTCCTAGGTACCCGTATGACAATCACGCATCAGTCCCTTAACCGACCAAAAAACACCACAAGCAATGAGGTCAAGTATACAGAGCTATTATGCTAAGTGTGCAGAAATATTTTTGAATGGTAATATAGAAACAAACAGTGAATACTCGGACGTATGACTTATGTATACAAACACCTAAAAGTGACGAGTTTATGACACGTCATTATCTTACACTAAACATCAGAACTTCAGAAGTTATACATAATACCCTTACGTGTAAGTAGTTAGATAGTTGGAGGAACATAATATTTACTATAAACGAACAGAATTTTCGATTTTTTCTTGAATGTTGAAAAATCCTTTTAATAGGCCTCCTTAAAACCGAATCCAACTAATTTTTTATTAAGTAGGTAATAACCTAAACAACCAAAACAAAAAATAAAAAAAAAGTGGAAACTAGTCGACGAAAAAAAAAACAATCTCAAATCAAGCATCAAGAATTTGATTTTCACTTGAAAATAAAATAAAAAATTGGATCGTTACTTATACGTAGGTTAGCTATCTAACATTCAAAAAATATTAACCTTCATTTATAAATTCGAATAAATAGTGAAAAATCAATTAACCTGTCAGCTTAACCGCTCAAGGTAACTTTTCCAACTGTCGAGAAAAAGAGGTGTGCAGTATTTGAGAACACACAATTATAAATTACCACAATCTGTTAATCTCGCTGCACGTAAACTAAAGGTAAGCTATACAATACAAGACAAAACTTGACTAGCGCGCGACAGTATTAACAAAAACATATTATCGATCAACGACCAAGTAAAGACACAGAACCATAAGTAAATCGTAAAAACAAACTCTTTTCTAATTGACGGCGGAATTCATCTTGAGAAAAAGAAGAAAAGACCGGAAGAGATTAGACAAAGCGATAATATCAATTCATGTTGCCGCACAGAAGCGCAAAATTCCCGAACACTCTTCCTGATTTCCACAAAATTACACCAGTTCTAAAATCTTGAACGATTTGTGAGAAACGCAATGCAACGGCTTGGGTGAAACATAAAACAAGGGTATAGTTTCTACAAAGCTCCTTTCTATACCATCGCCATTTATCTTCATTCGATTTTGTATAAAGATAGCTATTGTTTGGATTTTCAAACTGATTTTACTATTCGATTCTCCATGGTATGGATACAGATAAAGGTAATAGGTATGCAGACTTACCTAGATACCAAGTACCTATCCACATAGGTGCTTGATGTAATTCGCCTTATACGAAGATTTATCGCATTTTTCATATTTCACCGTAGTGATGAAATAAAAGTAAGTATTAATTTTTCTTCGCCTCGATTCAGTGAATTTTGCTTTGAGATGGAAAAAAAATAGGTATCGGAAAATTTTTCTATAAAAATAAATTAACTATTTTCGAGTTTAAATTTGGCATTCGGCATATTGAGAAACATTTCATTAAATACAAAACAAAGAAAGTAGAAATGTAGAAAAGTAAGTAAATATATTGAACGCTTTTTATCCAGGATTCAGGTTTCCCCTTCATGGGTCATCTAAAATGTAAACAGAAAAAAAAAAAGAAAAGAAAGAAGAAAGAAAATACGAAGAAAGGAAAGAAATGGAGAATATTTTATTCGGTTCGATAAAAGAGATGAACAATGAGCGGCAGCGTTCTTTTCATGTTCATTTCACTTTCGCGAGTGAATTGATAAAGCGTGTTCTTCTTTCGATGCTAAATAAGATTCATTGAAAACGATACCGAACTAATATAGATCTATAGCAGATTTAGGTATACCTCGGTTATTTTCAAAGATGAGCAAATTCTCAAACTACGCTCCTGCAGAACGCGTACTCGTGAATAAGTGTAGGTACAGGTACTTACTTATTCATTCTAATCGACATACCAATTAGTTTATGATTGGAATTTATGGTCAATAGTAATGACACGTTTTAAGCAAGGACATACTGCATATACAGGGTAGGGTGTTTCAAGGTAAAATTAAGGGATTTCAGCCAACGGCTATGCAACACATACCGAGTCTGTATGCATGTATCAATGTACGTTTTTTTAGACTCTGAGTCACAGAGGCTGATCTACTCCGATTCAAAAAATGTTTTTCTCAATTTTGTATAAGTTTTTCAAGCGAATGCAGCTCGAGAACTAAATTAGGTAGAGATTTAGAATTTATTCGAGGGAAAAGAGAATTTTATCTAGTTTACCACGGTGTGATTAGTTTATGTAATAGAAACGCAAGGAAGTCAGCAGTTGATAAAGTAATGCGAAAAACATGCACCGAAACCTTAAATTTTCATAGTTTTTGTTGAATTATTTAAAAATTTGTTCTCATCACACATTAATTAAATTGTCGTTTTTCGAAGAAAAAGATATGCTCTCTTCAATGCCGCAAACCTCACCTCTCTATCTCAATTAGATAAAAAATAATGAGCATTTGAATTCTAGAAAAGAAAAATAAAATTTCGAAAAAACCCAATTTCTTATTATTTTTGTGAATTTAAATGCTCATGATTTTTCATCTAGGTAAGATAGACAGATGAGGTATGCGGTATTGAAAAGAGCAAACTTTTTTCTTCCAATAGCGACAATTTAATTAACGTGTCATGAGAACCAATTTTTCAATAATTCAACAAAAATGATAAAAATTGAAGGTTTTGGCACACGTTTTTCGCATTATTTTATCAACTGCTGACTTCTCTGCGTTGCTATTACATAAACTAATCACACCACGGTAAACTAGATAAAATTCCCTTTTCCCTCGAATAAATTCCAAATCTCTACCTGTTTTGGTACTCAAGCTGCACTCGTTTGAAAAACTGATATGTACGAAATTAAAAGAAGATTTGTTTGAATCAGAACATTTCAACGCCTGCGGCTCAGAAGCTAGGCAAACATACGTACATAGACTAAGTATGCGTTACCTACTTATTGACTAAAATCCTTTACTTCTACCTTGAAACATCCTGTTTACATCAATTGGTGTGCAAAGATATGATATCAAAAAAATGTAAATCACTATTACTTCATTACTTCACCAAGTGTATCGCAAATTAACGACGCGACGCGAAACCACACAAAATAAAAAATTCCAAACGAGCATTGTCAAAATTAAACTATTCGATTGAAAACTCCGGACAAAATTCTAAAATTATTTTTTAATTTACTAAATGAAACGGTTTCCCAATCAAATCCGATGCCTATGCACCGCAAACGTTGGAAAATTGCCGAAACACAAATACCAAAAATACCCCTACAACGATCGCTTTCCAATTGAGCATTGCGTTGTTTTTTCAACATTTATTTACTACTTATACTTTTTCGTTGGCATTTTTTGTCATGTTTCTTTTTCTTCTCCTAAAGAGTTGTAATCAATGCTTAATGTTTTTACCAGTGTCGATTCAAAATAAATTAGAATATACACCAGGAAAAGTAAACACTGGAAGATTACTGGTTTCTATTAGCTGAATGTTCTGTAAGTACACAGCTTTAGGGCTATAAACATATTTGTCGAATAAAGGCGTGAGCAATGAATTTATAAGGTGCGTGTCATGTTACATTATACATAATATTGAATTAACCTAAATGCGCACAATTTTATTTACATTAAATACGTACTAGAATTTCTAATCGTGTTATAACCGGCGCGTAATCTTTGTAACAGGATCAGTTAAAGATTTCCACGTCCGTATTTCAATATAAAGATTTAAACTTGCATTATAAAATGTTCAACTTTCAGAAATCAAACGATAATTATAGTACAAATGTAGGTAAATAATTATAAGCGGGCAGAATTCCTCTCTTCGCCAATTCATCGCAATATTTTTCATTATTCTCGAGCATGATACATATAATCAAGTTGTTTTTTTGAAAATTTCTTTTTTTTTTTCTTATACGTACTATTTGAGAATGGTTCAACAATGAAGAATTGGGTTTTGTATTACGCATGGGTGAAAAATAGATTAAATTGTCTAAGATATCGTATTGGGGGGGGGGACGGTGTGAGAGGTAGGGATTGCCAACCCCCCTCTCTTTAGCTTACTACGAAGTTGGCGAAAAATTGGCAGAGAAAAATTATGCCAACCCAGCGAACTTACCAACATGAATTTAAAACTTCTGAAAATCCAATTTTAGCGTTAAAAATCCCATATTTTCAAAATTTTACTCTCGATTCGCTCACATATGCAAATACCTGCTATTTATTTCAATTTTGTGAGCTTAGGCCCCAGAAAATATTGCTTTTTATACTACACGAATCCTGTATTTCATTTTTCAAAAAAGTTGGTAAAAATTATAGAATTTAGTGGATAGATTTTTCATTTTCATACCCCTCTCCCCCCGAAGTTGGCTTTGCCACGTCTTTCTAAATGATCCTCTCGAACCATAAAATATCTAGAATTTACACGCGGATATTTAATCACCAATTCCTTGCCACACATACTTTTAAAAAAAAATGGGTTGATACGCTTCGCTGTGATAATATGAATTTTCTTGAGTAAATTAGGATAATAAAACATAAAAATAAATTAGTCGTTGCATAAACTGTGCGTATAATACAGAGGTTATGACAGCAATAATGCTATATATACGCCTAATTACATACTTACCCATCTATGTACTGTATTTCAACTACGTAAAACTAAAGGCGGATAAAATTCCTTCATAATATTTCCACTCGACAGTCGACGTATGAACATACATATAATAAGCGATACATTTTAATGGTAGATGTATTATATGGATATAGTGGTATCGGATGAAAAACAAAACAGTAAATAAATATATATACAAACTTAATGTAAATATATGTACCTGTCTAGACAACAATGAATTATCAATTGGAATGCATAGAATTTTGAATTTTTACAATCCTGCATGATTAAGCAAGTAGATACATCACTTTGAAAACACACCGTAGAAAACATTTAACATACGTGTTGAAACTTCAAAAGGATGATCCATATTCGAAGTTCATTAAAGTTTAAAATTTCAAACACGCTATTCATATACAGCCAGTCACAATCGTTATCAAGATATAGAAAAGTAATGCTGGGGGGATATTTGACTAAATGATTTTCACAATGAATCAATAACCTGCCACAGGGGTCATGGACCTGAAAAACAACGTAGCATATTACACCACACTGGCGGCAACTATTGAGGTGCCCAAAGGCTCGAGCACCATATGAAATAATAGTCAAGTATCATATGTTTATTCCATGTCAAAACGACCTGAAAAGGTACTCGAGTTTTTTGATTTCACTTAATTTTTTTTTTTTGCGAAAAAATCACCGTTATTTCAAACTTAAGCCTTCATGATGGCAGCGGGTGGATTTTTTGTCAAACAGCTGAATTTTGAAGGCTCATATTTCAAGATAGGTTACACCTAAGATAAATCTGCTCGCACGGTTTTGTTTTGGTGATTCAATGGAGATTAAAATTGATATTATAAATTTTGAAAACTTAAATTTAAACTTTTGTGATGAAATCTTAACTTTTTATGATGAGTACAAAGGTTGAAAAATACAGTTTAAAAATATAAAAGAACTGCGCCGAATAAACCCTTTAATGCTTGTTTTAAAGAATCAATTTTCAAAGTGCGATCGAAACACCCTTGGGGACACGGGGCTGGATTTCTCAGTTTGGGTAAAACTTCAAAAAAATGGTAAAAGTAAAGTGACATATAGATTTTTTTAATTCGTGGACACTGAGTTTTATTAATATCTGTTCATCTTTTCGATCCGACACTTCTAAACGCCACCACTAGCCTACACAATATGGTCAAAATTCAAAAAAATTGAAAAAATTAATTTACATATCGACTGTTACTAATCAGAGGTCGCTGAGCATGAATATTCACTTATTTTTTGGGAAAGTTCGTTCCCCGAGTGTTCCCCTCGCCACCTGAAAAATGGAAAAATATTGGAAATTTGATTAAAATGAAGTGTAGAATATCGATTGGCACTAATTCGGCACTGCTGAGATCGAATATCAATTTACTTTCTTAACTCGACTCTTCTGTACTCACATTTTAATATTTAGAGCTCTCCTAAATTCAGGAGGTAGCTCAGCTGCTTCACAGTAGATACTATCTATAGGAGAGGAAGGTAGAGCTCCAATACATATACGTAATGCTGAATTTTGCACTGTATTAATAATTGACAAAGTTTTTTCGAAAGCTTTTTTAAAAGCTGGACAACCGTATTCGAGTTTGCTACGGATCAAAGATCTATAAATTTGTAATAGAAGATTTCG
>FIZR01013861.1:0-17915 GCA_900060175.1 Ferrisia virgata | reverse complement strand
AAAAAAAAAGATTCGAGTTTATAACGTATACGACGGCCGCGATTTATTTCGTAAATCACGAGACGCTTTTTACATCCAGTCCTGTGCTTTCGTTTTATTAGCTGTAGGCGTTGCTGGTGATGGTGAAAAATTAGCTCAAGTAAGCAAAATGTATGTGAAAGAGAAAATCAAAATATTTAAAGTAATTGAACTAAGAAAAAAAAAGCTCGGCTTTTTAGTGCTTTCAAAAGTTAAATTCGGTAAAAGTTTTAAATGGATTTGTTCTGCCTGCAGATACAAAAAGGTAATTTTTGCAAATAACACTGCTCGTAAAAATATGTACCTACTTAGGCGAGTTTGTCTAATCCAATTGCAAACTTTCGTTAAATCGCAAATCGCTTAAAACATTCAACTTCAGTATTCGTTTTACTTTATTAATTTAGCTGAATCATCTTACTAATCGTTTAATGTAGGTAGAAGTACCTCCCTACCTGTTCATTCTGTTTAAATTTTTCTTCTTGTTGACTTGTCACTTGGTGACTTGGAAGAACGAATATAAGTAACTATTACCTACTATTGGTGCTCTTCGCATTCATCCGCTCAAGTGCTCAAGTCTGCTAAATATTGTGCATTCAGCCCAATCCACTACATTGGCAAACATATCTACTGGGTAAAAGATAGAAATTGATGAAAAAAAAAAAAAAAAAAAAAAAAAAAAAAAAAAAAAAAAATTGATAAAAAAAAAAAAAAAAAAAAAAAACAAGAAAAATCTCTAGAACCTGGTAGCACTCTGAGCCTAACAGATACCAATATCTATCTATACTAAAGTATCCGTTTATTTAATTTATTTAACACGTCGCGCAGGAGATAATTTTTAACTTGAGTATTCTCCTCTTCTTCCTTTCTTCCTTTTCATGTCATGCTTGGAAGAGAATGAACGTTTTGAAAAATGATCTTTTTCGCATTCATTATCAGCAGTTTTTTGGAGAAAATGAATATTTCTGTAAGCTTGTTTGGGTGTGTATAACCTTTGTAACCTTTCTCATTTTAACAATTTTTCTTTGTCCCCTATCAACTTAGGAATGCAATTATATTTTCTCGTAGGAAAAGGAATAGAAATCACAAACTTTACGCTTTGAATGATGTGAAACCTTTCTATTGCTTTTGCTGATGACTAAACAAGATCTGCCTTGCGTTGTGTTCACGATCTTGAGCTCAGCTCATATGAAACACAATCTATTCCGCAAATACCATTGGGACTGCTCTGCTTGTACAAAATTCAATAAAAAATTGAAAATTGAAAATTTATCCTACAATTTCCATGCATAGCGTAGCGTCCATATCCAGTAATTTAACCTGCTGAGTACAGATCTGCAGAACTAAATTTTCTCATTAGGTCGATTAGTTTTTTTCGCCACTGGGTCAGTAAACTTTTAAGTTGATTGGATTAAATTATCCACCACTTGGCATAATTAAATTTTCTCCAACTTGTTTAAATATGTTGAAAAAAAATTGTTTTATTACAATAAAAAAAAATTTCCATGGAAATAAAAATTTCAACAAAAAGCTCTTTTTATTGAAATATTAAATTGACTTAGAGAAAATATATCAAAATCGAGCAACTGTTTAAATAAAAGAACATTTTTTGCCGAAATTTACTTTTCATCAAAATTTTTTGTTTGAAAAAAGGGGAAAAATTTTAACGAAACAATTTTTTTCCAAACATATCTAAACAAGTTGGGAAAAATTTAATTATACTAAGTGGTGGAGGGTACCTTGTGACTTCGAGAAAAATTTTTTAATTGGATACCTAAAAGAGCTTTGGAGATAGGCGAGGAACAGCCTTATTTCAAGGCGAAAAAAGGGAAATACCCTCGATATCTCCCCTCCTAATTGACCCAAGAGGCTGATTTTTGGGTATGTTATGCAACTTTGGATTCTCTATTGATTGGCTTAAAAAGGTACTTTTTTTGCGAACTTAGCCCCTCAGTACCCCCACCCCCAAACTTGGGTATAATTAAATTCCGACCCGAGGTCTACCTCACTCCAGAATATCAAATCTACCACCATTCCAAGCTTATTTTCCAAATCTGGACGGATTATGCTAAGTATCGAACAGAGTATATGATTTTAGTCTGGGGGAGGGAGAGGGGTCCTAATGGTCTTCTAGTATTCCAGAACAGATTTTGTTGACATCCTCGACTCCCCCCCCCGCACATTCACCGTAGGTTAATAGACCATAATAGCCTGGGCCTGGTTTTTATTGACAATATAACATAGAAAATCAGGCTAAAAAGAATAGTTTCTCATATTTTTGAATTTCTCCTACCCAAAAAAAAAAAATCTAAAAAAATCTATGTTATAGATATGAGTCTTCCATATGATACAAATTTTTTTCGTTGTTGTAGGTCTGAAACAGCATGCAAATATTCGGTCATTTTCTCAATCGTACTCTTCTACGCCCACATTTTTCAAATTTATAATAATTTGAAAGTCAGTTTTGAGCACAAGTGAGTAGACGATCAAGAAAGTTGGTTGATATTCTATCTCAGCTTTGCCGAATTAGTATGAATCGACATGGTACACATCATTTTATTCGTTTTCCAGTATTTTTTCATTTTTCAGGCAGCTAGAAGGGCATTTGAAGGGTGAATACAAAAAATAAGTGAATATTCATGCTCAGCGACCTCAAATTAGTAACAATCGATATGTCAATTATTTTTTTCAATTTTCATCATATTGAGGGGGCTGGTAGGGGCGTTTAGAGGAGCCGGGTCAAAAAAATAAGACCATAATCGAACTCAGCGCCCTCGAATAAGTAGAAATCGATACGTCACTGTACTTTTACCATTTCTTTGAATTTTGACAAAAAATTAAGAACTCCGGTGCCCCCCCCCCAGACTATTAAGATCTCATTTTAAGATTTGATTAGCTAAAACTAGCATAAAAAGTTCTACATATGGTAATTTTTCCAGATTTTTAAATGGTAGATTTCAACCTTTACACTCATCATAAAAAGTTGAGCTTCAACCTCAAAGGTTCAACTTGGAGCTTTCAAAATTTTGAACATTAACTTTAAATCTCCATTTAATTGCTAATAAAACCACGCAAACGTATTTATCCTTTCTAAGTCTAACCAATTCTGAATTATGAGCCTTCAAAGTTGAGCTTTTTGACAAAAAATCCCACTCCCAGGAAAGGTTAAGGCCCAAAAGACGGTAATTTTTACATTACACCACCGAGAGGAACAAATTTTCAGCGAAATCGAAAGACCTGAATTACTTTTTAGGTCATTTTAACAAGGAACAACCGGAAAGAATTTATGGCTAATTTTTTTTTTTTCGTAAAATTGTGGTAAACAACATATCCAAAATCAGACAAAATCAGCGAGGAGCTTGTGCGTCCTAAAAACATTTTTCACCAATAACATTATTCCTATATGCGATACAGGAAAAAATTTAAGTCAAAAATTATAGCCGATTAAATTTCCAATAAAAAAATTTCTTATAGATTTTCGTCTAAAACTGAAAGGGACAGTTTGAAATATTTCTGAAAGGGGCGTCTTAGGCGTTCTCTTTCAGCATATCAAAATAAATGACATGGGCTAAAACGTCTGCCATGTTAACATGTTAATGTTTTGGTGGTTTTAACGAAATGACCATTTGAACAAGAACAACCCGATATATGTGTAATAATTCGAATCTTAAGATCACAATGCTTATGCAATTTATGTATACGTAATCGGGTATCTAGCTCCCTCTTTTTAAGCTATTCTACGATTTGAAAAACGAAAATTTATCGAGTGAAAAAGTAATACGTGAAATATCAAAAGATATACCTAAACCTATCCATTTTAACTGATTTAAAACTGGAATTTGCAATTATGTATCCTGAGAGAAAATTGAGCCCGCGTATCTACGAACGTTGACCGCTGGCTCTCGCCACGCGACAACCACATCACGCGGAAAATCACCTTAACGCATAAGGCGTCACTTTCGAACACATTTTAAACCGTTCCTATCAATTTTATAAGAAAATGTGCGATAATTTTTTTTATTGGAAATTTAATCAGGTACATTTTCTCATCTGACTTTTTTTCTGTATCTCAATTAGGGACGAAGTTATTAGGAAAAAACGCGATTACAGTGTATAAATGAAGGCGGAATACATCACAATGATTTTATCCAATTTTAGATACGTTGTTTAGGGCGTAGGTGTACTAATGAAAGATAATAATTTCTGAAAGCTTTTCGACGAAAAATTACCATTACCGAAAATAAAATCCGACAAATGATGAATCAGCAAAAAATGCTCGCGCAATTTATACCATTAAAAAATTGAAAGAATAAAACATAAATTGATTCAGGCCAAAAATTTCCGATATTAAACATTCCGCTGGAAATTTCATGAATATAATATCAGCATATTTAGAAAAGACGCGATATTTCACATCACCAGAGATATTAAAGCCCATAGGTACAAGAAAAATGATTTTTTTACACAAGTATTTTATCATTATTCGCATCAGATATCGCAATAAAATTTCATCTTTTAATTTGCCAACATTAAAATTTAATTTTGTACGTAACTTAGATGAAAATGTTAGCTGCACTTATAGTATTAGTATTCTATAAGATTTTTCTCTCGTTACAGGTTCACAGCGTTCGTTTCAACTAATTGTCTTCAACCTTCAACTCGAAAATCTGTTTTTAATTAAAGACTTTCGAGAGATAAACCCATCAATTTTGGAATTTAATTTTGTAAAAGGCTGATGTGATGGAAATTGGTATAACGGAAGGTTCACAGTGTACCAAGTGTGGGCGGGCGCGGTGGTTGATTTGTCAGGTACAGTGAAAATGCTAGCTAAAAGTTTCTAATTCAAAATCTCATCGTTTTCTTTCTCAGTTTTGATATTATTATTTGCGTGAAAAAAAAAAAAAAAAGTACAAAAGAAGGCAGGAAGAGAACGAGAGACGTGAACGTAATTTCAGATGTAAACAAAAACATTCGCGCAGAGTGGGAATTTTTTAAATCATTTATAATATTCAGATTTTACAAAATAAAAAGGGCTCGTAAAAGATTTCACGAAAATGTATTCATCTGTATTGTATCGATTAAAGATTTGAGAAAAGCTTTAAAATGACTGTACAGATAATGGTGGATCGATGCTGGTAAAAAGCAACGCGTTGCTAAAATAAATCTTCATTTGTTTTTATAGGTATTTGAGGTTCGGAAAATTTTCACCGCTATCATAACATTTTCGTCGAAGTCGAAACTCGTTATAAGGTATAGGTACGCTATATACCTAGTTACCAACTTATACAGAAGAAAATCAATGTTGGAAATTTCAGCAACTTACTTCGAAGTTCCAACATCTCAATAAATTATCATCAATTCTAATACACAATTTCGACAATATTCGTATTCTAGTATGTATAAGTATATTTTTCAAACGAATAAAACCGAATATCTTCGCTCCATAACACAATACATATACTGACTCACCGTGAACAACCATAGGCAGAATGTTTCAGCTACTGTAAACATCTCGAGTGCTTTGGGGAGTTGGTCAAACAATAATAAAACAAATACCTCTGTACCCATTGAAGCATCGTCAAAAACTTACCATCCTATAGTCGATATTCGAGATAAGACAACAAGCCTTGTTTGCAAGCTTTTATAAGGGTAAGAATATACGAGGCAAAAAAAAAAACCAACCATAATTATAGTTTGGTGTTTGAGAAAGAAGCCGATAAAAGGCACTTACAAACGACGCTTGGATCAAAACACTCTCGAGATGAATAGTACGTACCTATACCTACTCGTGAAGACTAACCCTCTTTGAAAAATATTTTCATACTCGAATTTCGAAAAAAGAGCGCTTCCGACTTATTAATATTTTTAATTTACGCCGTTGATAAAAGAAACCCTTCTGTAAACGCGACCAATGCGCCGTATATATCGTACATGTAAAAGAAAATGAAAAATATTGTTTATAGTTGCGATTAAAAACATAATTCGAGTAAGTACAGGCTAAGTATGTATTAGGATATCATATTTCCCGCCATTTTTCATACAATCAAATGAATAAATAAGATGGAAATACTTTACAACGATAGGGAAGGCACGCTTGCGCGTGTATTAAACTGTATACAGGGTGGATCATTTTTTTTTTTTTTTTGCAAATTTTGGAACATGGACAATGGCTAATGTTAAATTATTGCCAAATGGCCTCAGACTAAAGTGTGAAAATTATAACCCTCAAAGGTTAAATTTATCCTTCCCGGTGAAAGATCAAAGCTAAAAAAATATCAAAAATTTCTAAACCGTTATTTTCGAATAAAAATAGACAAAATGTCCTTCATTTTTTTTCAAAATGTTCACAAAATATGATTGGCATCTCTAAAAAATTTCAAGGCCGAAAACATCCTCCCCCTTTTCGCTCAGAATATCGAAAAACTTTTTTTTGGCAGAAAAATTTGTACTCCAGCAAATTAGAGAAGAGATTATAGTTTTAATCTACATGTTTAGAGCGATGATCATAGGCAGAGTTTGATGATTTGATTGGGGAAGGGGGGAGGGGGTGTACTAAAGCCCGAGGATAGGAAACGAAAAACATAATGGAATAAATATTTACATTTGAGCTATTTTTTTAAATGTGGCATTCAATGTCAAAGGGGCATATTTGGCCCGTCTAGTTTCGAAGATATAAGCGTTTTAGTAAAAACGGACCAAAAATGGTAAATTTTTGAAAATATGTTTTTCAACACTGCTTAGCAGAACGCCGTCCCCTACTAATTCAACATACCAAATTTCAACCTCATAGCTCAATTTAGAAGGAAGCCGTGGTCACTGTACCTTAATTTTTTCTATTGGTTTTTTCAACTTCAAATTCATCAAATCCCCCCCCCCCCAATAAACTTTCATAATCATAAAATTTGAAAACGCGCAAAAGATAAAAAAAAATGCAGTTAGAGAGATGGTTCTGGTCTCATCTTGCAGTCCATTGAATGTATTTTCACAAGGTATTCAAGAGGGAAGAGGAGGGTGGTTGGAACCTTAATTTTTGGTGTGAAATGAAAATGTATGAATGCGCGAGGGAAAGGAGAGTAAAATTTTGGAAAAAAAAGACGGATTATAATTATGTGAATTGATCTAATTAGTGGCGAGGAAGATAGGGAAGGAATAGGCATTTTCCAGGACAAAAAGGGGAAAACCTCCGTCTCTCTCCTTCTAATTCATCCAAGAGGGTTATTTTTTGATGTTTTATAACTTTCAATGATCTACCAATTGGTTCAAAAAGGAACAATTTTTACAGTTTGCACCCCCTCCTCCAATTTCAGTTATAACTGAATTTTGGTCCAAAGTCGGGCCCACACGTAAATATCTAATACGACGCCAAACTGAGCTAATTGACCGAATTGGAGCGATTTTGATCCGTATCGAGCAGATTAAATGATTTTTGTCTTCGAGAAAAAAAAATTAATATCTGACATGGTCAAAAATGGTCGTAATGGTCTTTTAAGATTCCAAAACGAATTTTGTTGATATCCCCCCCTCATCCGCTTTTGGTCGATAGACTGTGATAGTTTAGTTTTCACTGACAACATGACATAAAAAATCAACCTAAAAATCAATGTCTTTGGCAAAATCATTTCAAAATGTTGCTACCATTTCAATATTTTTATTAATTTTCATATTGTTCTGAACATTTTTTAAAAATACAATTGGTTTTAAAACATTTTTAGTCATTTGTTAGATATTTATCATACACAGAAAAACTGGGGGAGGAAGAGAGAGCTAATTTAACAATGGAGGAGTAGCCGCCCTGTTTCCCTTAAAACTGCATATGCTGATGGTGGGTCCATGAACATGAATTTTTCTAAAATTTTTCATTCGTTGGGAGGAAAGAATTGACAAAAGAGAGCTGTAGACCTTAAAGGGATACACGCAATTTTTTATTATCAAAGTATGTGTTTTAACAAGTATAGTTTTTAGGAATTTTTTTAAATTTTTCGGGAGCTTTGAATTGTTTTTAAAACCCTAACAAATGCTCAAAAATGCGTTTTTTTTTTCAGAAATAATATCTGAAACCCTAAAAATCAATTAAAGTAAAGTTATTCAGCGTAAAATTTAATACCAGATTAATTCATTAAAATTTTAGCAGAAGAACACAATTGCAAAATTGTGGGCATGGATGGGCGTATGTGGGTAAAGGATCAAAATGTGAACGAGAAGTTCGAACGAAAAATAAACGCCGGATTCGTATTCAACGTGTCCGAATTAGCCGAAAAACACTCCTTTCCTAATTTTTCAACCCATTTTCAACACGAGAAAAAATTGCAATTTTGTTCAAAAAAGCCAATTTTGAGTGTAACAGCAACTTTTATATTAATACCAAACAGCAATTCATAACAAGAGAATTTTTTAATTTTGCATATTTACTATTCGTGTCAATACGAAATCGTAGAAAAGTCGCATCGAACTTTCACGGCCCACCTTGAAGGCTCAGAAGCACCCCCTTCCCCGAATTTTGGGGAAATACCTAGGTTGTTGATATTAATGCCATTTTCACATAAATCGAACTGCCTGAGTTTGATAATGAAGTCAGATTAGTACAGAGCTACCACCAAATTTTTACACTTATAACAATGTCTAAAATTAGGAAGTAACAAGTCGACCAGATCTGAAAGAAATATGTGAAAAAGGGTTGATTATACAATTAAACCGGAGAATTCACAGGTTGGGAGAGTGTGAGTATTCTGAGACGACCACAGAGACCCCTCCAAATACATTCTTGTAAAAAATTCTTTGTTCTAAATTTTGTCAAGATTTTACACAACTAATTTAAACTTGATTTAGGCCTGACTACATTGAAAAATTTCCCATTATTTTTTAATTCGATGATTTGATAAACGTAAAATTAAAGCGAACAGTTTTCAAATTTACAGTAGATAAAATTTTACATTTGACATACGCAGCTTTCTTTTTGATTCTATTTCACGTTGAGAAACTTCTTTTGAAAAATTCACTAAAAATTTTCCATAAATCATGCAAACGAACGTGTACGTGAATTTTCATCTAAATGAAAAAAAAATTCGTATAATGCACGTAGATCTACTAGCATATTTGCCATAATGCAATGTAAAATTCCATACACACAGGTTCAAGAATTCTTTCATTTCTTTTTTTACACACATACAGACATGTGTAATGCGAATTACATATAGGTACCTTGCCTACCTACCTAACCTATGTATACGAGATAGGCCAAGTCGTAAAGGCGAACTTTTTTTTTCATTCGTTAAGTCGGCGACAAAATACAAAAGGTTATTTTTTTTATCATCATAAAAGTAAAAATGTTTCTATATTTTGATATTTCTTCGCACACATACAGTATACAAAAGCAAAGCATGAAGATTTTTCATGCATCAGAAAAGAAAAAATTTTTCACCCTTTTTTGATAAATAAACAGCAGTACGGCATTTTTTGCCAGGATGAAGAGATTTCAAATGAAGATACGGTTTATTGGAGATTCGTAATGAAATTACATCGCAAGGAACGATATGCACACTTGTTATTGATTCATACTTATTTTAAATTTTCGAAAGAATGAGAAAAATGAAAGTTTATCTCAAATTTCAACGAATATAGGTAGGTATATTTGAACTGGAATGGTTTCAATATTGATTTAGAATATGGTAAATTTTGGAAAAATCAACGCGAATAGAATTCATCAGTTCGAAAATTGAATTCATTTTGGGAAAACACAAGCTGTGTCAAGGTTAATCGAGTCATTTTCAGAAACTCGAACGAAGAGAAAAATGATCATAGAAGTTTATGGAATTCGTCATGCTTTATAAAAAAAAAAAAAAAATGAACAGAAAAAATGCTCGTATGCGACTTATATTAAAGACATTATTCACACGCTAAACGTGTTAGCATCTTTAATATCGTATCTAATGTTTTAAGCCAAACTCTTCATCTAATCTCTCGACAGAAAGTTCATTGAATACCATAAAAAAGCACTACAGTTGGCGGTACGTGTTTGAACATATGCGTTACATATACGACACGTACGTCTACGTACTATGACCATGCTTTTAAATGTTCCAACAGAACTTCAGAAAAAATGTAAGTACCTACCAAGTTTATACTATATTATAATTAAAGTATTATTTACGCCGAAATGTTTCATATTTATTTTTTCAGCATAATTATCAAGGGTGGTATTTATGTAGTATATTTACAGCAGAATGCAAATGTTCCTATCGTAAATCGATGGTTGCGATTTTACAGAAAAACTTGAAAAAAAAGGAGGTGATATGAAACGAATCAAAAAGTGAATTTTTGAGCTGAAGATACTTTTAATTACTATTTGCAAAATTTAATTTCCTAAAAAATCCCGAGGTGCAAGGGATACGATTACGTGATAATATAACAAACAGGTCATGTGCTTTTTTTGTCTATTTTTAATTTTGAAGGAATCAGACAAATTTTTATTTCAGCTATTTCAAAGTTATTGCATTTAAAAGATGTAACAAGGGAATCATTTACACTGATCACTTCACGTTTTTTACGAAAGGAAAATAGATTAGAAGAACATGTTAAAAAACTCCCATGATCAAAATTTCAGTTGCCGAAATCATTTTTTCAATTTTAGGGAATTTTCGAATGTTTAAGAAAATCTGGAAGCTGATAACGTGGCTGAGGAACTAAAATTTTGTAAAAAAGGAACCATTCAAGTTGAAAAGTTGAAAACTTGATATTTGCCAAATTTTGAAATGTTAAACCCATTTTCATAGCATTTTACAACCAATCTGGACCCCCCCCCCCCAGGATTTTGAATTTGCTATAAGTTAAAAAATGAATGGCTGATAAGAAGTATGTTTCATAATACTCTTACCTACTTTAGTTCTAGGATGATCTCTCGTCCTTGACTCCTCATTTTGGTCTTTTATATTCGATCTCTTGTCTCTTATCTATGATCGCTTGTCTCTGACCTCTTGTTGTTGATATTTTAACTTTAATCTCTCATTTTTGATCTTTTGCCTCTTATTTTTCTTTAATCTCTCATCTGAAGTCTTTGGTCTCTCATCTTTTTTGCCTTTCATCTTTGTACTTTGCTCTTATATCCTTGATCCCTTGTCTTTGATCTCTCATCTTGAATGTCTTTGTCTTGATCTCTGGTATTTAATCTCGTTTCTTTGATATCAAATTATTCATCTCTCATCTTTGATCCCTTGTCTTTGATCACTTATCTTTGATCTTCTGTCTCTTGTCTAGCATTTTTGGTCTCTCATCTTAGGTCTTTTACCTGCAGTCTTTGGTCTCTCATCTTAGGTCTTTGATCTTCAACCTTTAATCTCCCATCTTGATCGCTTGTCATTAATCTCTGGTCTTTGCTCTTTCATCTTTTGTCTTCGATTGCTTGTCTTTGATTTCTGGTATTTGATTCCTCACATTTGACTTCACCTTTTCAATCTCTTTGTTTTGATCTCTTGTCTTTGATCTTTCAATTTTCATCTCTTATCAATAACATCTCATCATTTATCTTTCATCTTTGCTCTCTCATCTTTTGTTTCTCATTTTTGATCTCTAATATCTGATCTTAGGTATTTGATCATTAGTCTTTGACCTATGATCTTTGATCTCTGGTTTTTGAATCTTTTCATTAGTCCTTGATCTTTTGTCTTTGATTTCTCATCTTTGATATCTTTTATTTAAACTGTCATTTTGATCTCAGATCAATGACATCAAATCATTGATATCTTTATTCTGATCTCTGGTCTTTTGATATCTTGTATTTGATTTCTCATCTTTGATCTCACATTTTGATCTCCTGTCTTTGGTCTTTTATTTGCAGTCTTTCGCCTCTTGTCTTTGATCTCTGGGTTTTGTTCACTCTGTTTTGACCGTTCTTCATTGATCTCTTGTCATTGATCTCTCACCTTTGCTCTCAACTTTGGTCTTTGGTCCCTTGTTTCTTGTTTTTGATTTCTCATCTGCAGTCTTTGGTTGCTCTTTGTCTGATCATTGATCTCCAGTATTTGATCTCTTGTCCCTAATCCCTCGTCATTCATATCTTGTGACTAATCTCTTTTCCTTGATCTCTTGTCTTTGACCTCAGGTTTTTGACTTCTCACCTTTGATCTCTGGTGTTTGTTCACTTTGCTTTGATCTCTCATCATTGATCTCTATTATCTCTTTTCTTTAATCTCTCATCTTTGATCTCTGGTCTTTGGTTTCTTTTCATCTCTTGTGCAAAAAATATTCATATAAAAATTTATAGCAATTATAACGAATGCTCGTCGTGGTTCTCAAACAAAATAAAAATCGTTTAAAATTATGATGGAATGGAAAAATAAATTTCAAGACTTTACCAAAATCTCGAAAAATTTGAAAATTGCTAACAAAGTTCTACTACTTTTCAACATAATTGAAAAATTCCATAATCACAACATAAAATCCTGGACTTGAGAACACTGAGTTTTATGCCTCCCTCTTTGACCTCAAAGCTTAATGCTATGGCTATCCACATAACATTTTTCAACCTAAAAAATTTCATGAGTTTTTTCGAAGTGTAAATTAGCAGAATCGACATTTAATATTCTACATAAGGATTAGAATAATAGATGATAATACAAATTTACCTTTGATTTCTTGCGGATATTCAAGCTCGACAAAAAACGACACATTTTTCTCGTAACAATTTTCTTCGACGATTTCAATATCGATCTCTTTTCTGCAAATTAGAAAATTAATTAAGATTAGATACCCACCGGTAAATATACATTCACGTAACGCAATTTCAAAGAGACGAGGATTTTCAATTATCGTACATATATTTACACGTTACAACGATACTAATTTAGCTTCAACCACATTAATTAATCCAACACGAATAAATGGCCTTGCGCCACAACTCATATTCGCCTATAGAAAAAAATATACAGCCCATGTTAAATTACATCGCTGCTATGCCCACGTATAGGACACGTACGCCAGAGAAAATGTAGGTATACTATGTACCATTAGTGATAAAGTTACACGTACCTAACCTACTACCTGCGCAGCTATACCAACTGAAGTTCTTCACGTCACAAAAAACGTGGATAAATTTATTTTTTGGCTTAAATAGGTACCAATTTGTAGTATCATACACAGAAGCGTGTCCGAGACATTCCGGTATAGTTGGTTTTTCATTTTACTAAAGAAATACTTTTCGCGCGAAACAAAACAAAACAAAACAAAACAAACAGCAGAACTAACGCAACGCATTTCAAAAACACGTAAAAAAGAAAAAAAAAATTCCAAAAATTTACCGAAGAAACGCATCCTTTCAGCAGGAAATTGCTCGTTTGCTGGAAGTTTGATGAAACGCAGGTAGGCCTAATGGTCAAGTTAGGAACATATTTTGTTCGGTTTCTTTATTTCGATTCCGCAATCTAATTTCATTTTAGCTTTTACCAAGTTTACGTACCTACGTACACCAAAGAGTTAAAACTGAGACTCACAAAAGTTAATGAATTTGCTCGCACGAGGCGCAGGAGACCGCGTCAGTTTTTTCTTCTTTTTCTAATTTAGCTCACCTTAAAAAAAAGGGATTTACTCGTATTTTACGTTGAGAGAAAAAAAAATTTCATCGTCGTCTTGTATTTCTCAGTTTTACGTGAAGTTAGCAAGACCATGTATTGTAGGTACCTTACCTACGTATCTTTTCTGTCGTTTATATCGCTAAATCAAGCGTCATTTGATGCCTGAAAAGATTAAATTCGCAGTTACAACTATACCAGTACATTCGCACGTTTTGCACTACATGCTTGAGAATCCAGCTAAATTTATAATTGAAAAACGCTTCGTGCAATACTAAAATTTTATAGTCACGTATTTGCTCATAATTAAAAGCCGCACATAGACCTACATGTACTTAGACTTGTGTACAAAAGAAACCAGAGACTGTATATAGCATTTATAATACCTTACCGTACATATTTCATATATACGTTTATACGATACAATACGCGAATCACAGCGGTTGGTAAAAATTTCATTTCTCAAATCCAGCTTTTTATTTTCCAAACCACTAAAAACGTTGATACCTACACACGACTACTTGAGTACCTGTAGACTTACGTATACGAAATATATAGTTTTAACCGAGCCAACCCGACGTTCTATAAAATATCAGTACCTATATTTTCCATTTTCGAGGTTGATTTAGGGAAACACTCAAACTTTTCGATACATTACACCGCTATGCATGTAATGTAACTTATACACGACGTAGAAAAGATACCCGGACGCATTAATTAATACGACGAACATTCTAACAAGTTCATCTCATTTTATACGAGAGAGTATTTGTAGTATAGCTAGTAGAAACGAAGAGGCTTAACCTATAGAAAATAAGAGCATAAGGAGAATTAACGAAGGTGATGAGATTTTCATCAATACAACATTCGGTCTCTGCGACTTGTATTATCTGCGTAATATTAATTAGCTAATTAACTGAGGAAAAAGTAATTTCGTGTAATAGAAGAAATTTTTATTACGATGCTTTTTCAGCCTGATTTTCGTGATACGTTACAATCATGACAATTGAAAAAAAACATTGCATTGCGATGCATTTTCCCTAATCTACATTGAGGGTAGGAAGGGTTCAATGAGGCTAAAAAGTCAACCCCCCCCCCACAAAGGCACATCTAGGTTCTTACTGACTATACATACCAAATTTCAAGGGTAGTCATGTGAGGAACAAATTTTAAAAATTAGAAAAATCGACCAAAAAACCACTTATTTAGGGCTATGACAGGGTGCAATGGGGCTGAAAAGTCGAAACTCCCAAAAGGCACATCTAAGATTTATACACAATGTACGTACCTAATTTCAAGTAACTAACTCAATTTAGAGGGAAGTTAGGCGCGGAACAAACTGAAAAAATACAAAAAAAACAACGACCGAAAAACCACATATTTGGGGTTGTGAAAGGGTGAAATGGGCTGAAAAAGTCGAGACACCTAAAAAGCACGTCTAGGGTCTTTACTGAATATACAAACCTAATTTCAGGTTCCTGGTCCAATTTCGTGGGGAGATAGGGGAGGAACATCCTTTTTTCAAGATCAAGATGGGGAAAACCCCTCATATCTCCCCTCCTAATTGATCTAGAATGTTGATTTTTGGATATATTACACAACTTCGAATTCCCTATCGAATCTAATCCAACGCCAAACTGACCCGATTGGCCGAATTGGAGCGATTTTGGACCGTATCGAGCAGAGTGAATGATTTTAATGTCCGGGTGAAAAAAAAAAATGAACGTAAATATCTGACATGGCCAAGAATTGTTTTAATGGTCTTCTAGGACCCCAAAACAGATTTTGTTGCTATCCTCCCCTCCCCCTCAGGTAAAATTTCATAAATTCATAAATTCATGGTAACGCAATTAAAAATTAATTTCTTGTGAAAATAAAACAGGTAAGTAGATATAAAGAGTAAAAAATTAAAGGCAGTTTATTAAGTCAATAAGGGCAGGTTATTTAATATAGCTGAAACTCACAAATAAAAAACTATACTAGAAATTGAAAAAGTCTAAACCGCGAAAAGACACGTCTATAGCACCTGCTAAATCCG
Organism: Ferrisia virgata; assembly: GCA_900060175.1. Classification (NCBI taxonomy): domain Eukaryota; kingdom Metazoa; phylum Arthropoda; class Insecta; order Hemiptera; family Pseudococcidae; genus Ferrisia; species Ferrisia virgata. The sequence continues at coordinate 2,303 of FIZR01013861.1, read as the reverse complement.
CATACACAATTTCAACTTTCTAGTTCAATTTGGAGGGGAGATAGGGAAGGAACAGCCCTTTTTCTAGATCAAAAAAGGGAAACCACTCATTTCTCTCCCCTTGAAGTTAATTTTGTGACATGTTATACAACTCTGTATTATTTATCGATTGTCTCAAAAAAAGAACAATTTTTCCGATTTTAGATCCTCAGCACCCCCTCTCCAAAATTTGGGCACAACTAAATTTTAACTGGAAGTCATCCCCACTCCAGAGTATAAAATCCACCACTAATCGAAGCCTATTTCCCAAATTTGATCGATTTTGGTCCGAATTGAGCAGAGCAAAATGTTTTAATTTGGGAGGGGTAGGGGGGGGGGATAAAAAATAAATAAAAATAAACATCCGACATGGTCAAAAATGTCTGTAATAGTCTTCGAGGACCTAACACGGGCTTTTTTGATATCCTCCCTCTCATCCATCATACTTAGGCTGATAGATCGTAACAGCCTATTTTTCATTGACAATATAACATAGAAAATCAGGTTAAGGGATTTCGTAAAATAAAAAATTTTAAAGCTGAATTTTGTATCCTGATATTAACCACTCATGTCAGTTAGGAGGGGAGGAGTATGGGGTTTTACTTTTTGGGGGGGGGGGGGTTTGAGGTTTTTTTTTTTGGGGGGGGGGGGGTCTTGAGAAACTGGCATTCCACATACCACTCCACTCCTCATTAAGTTACGAAGCTAAAATTTATCCTGTTGTCTTAGATATGTGCCTCTTGGAAGTTTTGACTCTTACAACTTCGTTGCACCCCCTCACAAGCCTAAAAAATTAAGATTTGGCTAGATTAAGAGGCATTTGTCGATTTGTATGTTGTTTTTGCTGTTTATCAAGTTTGCTCCAAGCATTTTCCCTGCTCTCCAAATCGAACTAGGGTGTTGAACTTTGGCATGTAGCTTTGGTAGGGGTCCGAGTCCTACGTGTGCTTTATGTTTCAACTGTTTACTCCAATATTAAACCTGTATTCCTGTCGCTGGTTACGAAAAATGAACGTATCTAGATTTTTTTTCTGCTTCGTGGGCGAAAAAAAAAAAAATCTAAAAAAATACTATCATGCTGCAATGAAAAAGCATACATCTCTCACTTTGAATTCTGATCAAAACTCACAGTAAATGGTTTTCTTAGGTTGAAAGTCTCCAATGCTAATTTTTGAGCCAGCAGTTCAAGGTAGAAGGCGGGTTGGGCGAGTTTGAGTACGCTACTACATGGGCTCGAAATGGGTAAATTTTTGAGAAAGGAATGTAGTTTATATATATAGGCTTCGGAGATGGAGGAGGAATTGCATATTAAAAACAAATTAAAGAAACAGCCAACTAGTACACAAACAAAGACAAAAAGTGTCTCTAAGTGGTAGAATGATTTAAGTAACTTGAATTTATTAAAAACTTAAACTTAAAACTTCGCCATGAATTCAGCGGAAAAATCTGTTATTTGATTAAAAACGCCCGTCGCATCGTGTCGTTCAACGAGTTAGTAAGCAGATAAGGAAAATAATACATATCATTTCTATAATAATGCAATTTAAATTCACTAAATTTGAAAAAAAAAACTGATACAAAGGTAAGTATAATACGCAATACCTAACAGAATTCTAAGAAACCTATCAACGTGTTAAATTTTCGTTTCTTTTTCCGCAACGACATCTCGACACAAATATAGCTATCAAAATTTCACTCCACAGAAATTACATACATACATAATAAAATTGAAGCTGTAAATTAGACTTACGAAGAATAGATATTAGGGAGCCAGCCTGTTTGCAGCGCAAAAAAAATTCAACTTTTTCAATGTGCCATCTCCTAAAAATGTTCTTTTAAGCTTCAAATAGACCCTCAAAAAGTTTCAGCTCAAAAAAAAATTTTAACCCGGGGCGATATGACCTTAAAATTTTACAAATAAACGATGTGTTGAAAATAATCTAAGTTGTTTTTTAAAATCATACCAAAAGGTACCAGACTACAGTGGCTGAGTTTTATTTTTTTTTTGTTGGAAATTTACACGCGGCGGGGTCACAATAGTTTCGAAATGACCTCAAGGTGATGTGCTAAAAATTTCGATCACTTGACTCAATTTTTTAAACTTTCAAAACTCAATTAAAGTTCGAAAATTTTTTGAAAAATGCAATTATTACGTATACTTCAGGGTGCCAGCCTGTTTGCAGTGCAAAAAAATTTTAACTTTTTCAATGTGCCAGATGCTGGACATCCGTATTCGAGTTTGCTTCTAAACAGGGATCTGTACAGTTGAAGTAAGAGGGTTCTGG
>FIZR01013851.1:0-31864 GCA_900060175.1 Ferrisia virgata | reverse complement strand
CTGGCAAAATCAATGGGACTTCAAAACTGAAAACAAACTTTTTGTTCACAAAAAATCTGTCCTAGCATGGAAAAAACTTTCATTCCTTGAACGCACTGATGAAATGATCATTACACATCTTAGAATAGGTCACACAAAAATAACACATAGCCATCTATATCTACGAGCCGCCAAACCTATGTGTCAATTTTGCAACTTCGAGCCCATTACCACCAGAATTTTTTTTAGGAAAAACTGTTTTTTCGATATTCTAAGCAAGAGGGTTGGAGTGGGGAAAATTTTTTGGTCCTAAAATTTTTTGGAACACCGAATGATGTTTCGTGAAAATTTTGAAAATCTGGGATCAAAGGCATTCCGCTATACTTATGAGGGAATACCCTTTGGCCCATTCCATTGTGGACACTGGACACAAATGAGCCACAAACCATTGACACTACTTTCGAGCCCTTACTATCGCTTTGAAAATTAAATATCCTCAGCCTCACTTAAGGATGTTTTTTTAATAGGAGCGGAAGGGAAGGAAGGAGCACAAACGAAATAAATGTGAGCTCAAACGAGCGCTAACGAGGCACAAACAATTCACACTAGTTTCGATTCTCAGCCATCCTCTTGAGAATTACATATTCCCCCAGTTCCGCACAAGGGAGAGTTATTTAAATAGGGATTCAACTTTCGACTTTCCAGCATCCAGCCCATCTGTATCTCCCTTCAGCTCAGAAAAAGTGCAATGCAAAGCGATGTTTTCTTTTACGTATATTCTTTTGTGTACACATAAATAGGTAAATGAATGAATTTAAAAAAAAACAAAAGCACTTTGATGTAAGTGAAAAAAGGCTCCGGTATTAAAACCGAGATTTAGGTTCTTTTTGGTATTTATTTCGAAAAGTGGATAGCAGTATTCATCATCCAGTAGGTCTAAGTAAAGAAAGATAAATTTTTTTCACAGATCTTTCAAATTTCGCATAGTTTTTCGCTTTTTCCATAATAGCTTTTGAAATCTCAGCTCATTGTGAAAAAATGGGTAAAGGTAGTAAGGTAAAGAAAAAAAATCAATCTCTTCTTCGCCAAAAAGTATTGAAAAACTAAAATGTGGCTTAAAGACTTTTCGAAGAATATCTCCAAAGTCTGTGCGCCTATGGCTATTTCGAAACATTTTTCATCCTCTTTTTCAACTTGAAAAAAAATTTTAAGTTGAAAATTTTATCAAATATTTAAATAAGTTAGATGTTTGATAGTACAAGAAGTTTAAAAGAAGATTAGATGGTAGATTGAAAACTCTACTTTCTAAATGTTCATGATATTCTAGCGTATCATTATTTTAGTCAGAACAATGCTGAGTACGGTAGATGACCATTCTTGGGGAATTTAAAATTCCTAGAGGTTTTACTAAAATTGTTTGAAAATATTTTGACTGAATTCGTAAAGTGTAATAAATGAAATTGTTACGCTTCAACATTAAATTTTACCACAGAGTGCTTTTAATTTTCAAAATTTGGGAATAAAATTTTTATCAAGTTACTGAAAGAATTCTTAGAGAAGAATAAATGGATAGAAAATTTTTAATGTGCATATTCTAAACATGTTTTTTCTCCAGCATTAAATTCGTATTTAGTTAAACGAGTAACTCTTTAGCATAAAAATTTTCCATTGAAGGGAACCGTTTGTGTTGTAATTGTTACATAATCTTTCGCCAAAAGCAATTTTTTTAATTTTAACCGAACGAAAAATATATATTTTTAACTTCGTACTATTTATGGGCTAGTACATGCTGAAATCGTTTTTAGCATTTCTATTTCAAATTTCGCCTTGATCTACTTATTCGTGTATTTTTTTGTTTAAAAAATACGCCTCCGTTAACTTACAGACCTAATTTCGAAATGTGCCAGAAATCAGTTCGCAGAACCAAAAATATAAAAATATCTTATTACCTGTTGTAAAATAATACGATATTTTAAAAGCTCACCCAGGAATATAAATCTTGCTGTTGGCAAATGGTAATGATGGAATTCCATTTGAAGAAATGTAAGAATGCTATTCTGGCTTGATTATGCGAAGAGTCTGGGGCAACGGTACGAAAAAACATTGGGTATTTCTTACTATCGCTTAGCTGAGGCGATGAAAATCCGAATGATATCTGTAACAGAGATTTTAAAGAAAAACATTTTTGAATATTCATTATTATCAGAGTACACGAGTATGCTTAAGTATAAATATAGTACTGGTGTAAAGAATCAGCGATGAATAAATTACTATCGAGTGTTTGTATATGGATTTTAACGAGATTTACCTACCTGAGAGGATATTTTCAGGTACCTAGCGAACAAACACTTCATCTAATATAGTTTCTGCTTAATCTAAAAATATATACTTGGCGCGGTTACGAGTTCATTTCTCTCGAACAATATACGGTAGGTACCTCTACCTTCAATACATAGTATAAGGGTAAACGAAAGAAAAACGATACCGACAACGAACGTTTCAAATCTAAAGTCAAGTTCTACCGTTATTTATTTTATGATTTCTATCGGAGAAAAAAAAACCAACTTGGTTTAAAATTTCATTAAATTTCAAACTTGTATTTTTCAATTCGTCGACGATACCGACGAGAATTTCATTACAAGTGGCGAAAAAAGGATAATAAAAAAATATCATTTTCAAATAAGTATAACAGCCTCGAGAAAAGGTATATAAATATGATAATAAAGTCTCAACCGTGGCCATTTCGATTAAATCAAAGTAATGAAAATTATAATATAAAAGTTTTCCTACTTCGATAACATTTCCAGCCAACTTGCTCATTTTTAGTTCTACTTGCTTAGAAATAGCTTCGGTTAGTGAAATGAAAATCGCTTAATTGCTGCTCTCTTTTTTTTTCATCTTCTTTTTTTTTTTTTCTCATTCATAATACAACGAAGTAAACTTGAGCAATGTTTAAGAAACTATAAAAAGAAGGAAAACCGATAATAGATTTTTATATTGCGTGGAAAAATCTCGCTATGAATTCCACCAGTTGAATTACTCTTATATACAATTTGTTTGAAAACTTTTGCTCGTTATTTTTAACACTTTTTGCATCGAATGAAATTTTATGATTGTGAAATTCGTTGCATACTTTTTCATAACAATTTGCCTAAATGAAGCGCGAATTTAAATAAAATTCAATTCGGTGTATAAAAAGGACGAATATTTTAATATTAATATCGAATTTAAGCTGCTGCAATAAATAAAATATTTGATAGATGGATGATGCTAGATTGTACATATAAATACCCAGTACCTCTACCTACCTAGCTAATTAGCCTGTCGTATACTTTGTAATGTTATGTGTACCTACCTATTCATACAGTACATTTCTTATTGCCATTACTTAGCTGTCATACAGATAGGTAGTTAGGTACTTGTTCGTGTGCATGTTTTTTTTTTTTTTTTTTTTCAATCATCATCATTTTGTGACTCATATCTATGTATCTCTATCTACTTTTACGTATCCATTATCTACATACGACGTATGCCATGTAAGCTACATATATATTCTTTGGTATTTGTTTCGTTGACATAAAATCAGTTGACAGATGTTTCATTAAACGTGAGGTTTCAAAAAAGAAAACGAACGCTGTTCATAGTACATACAATGACGGAAGCAGTTTTAAATGTAAAATTTTTGCAACTGAAATGCTGTCTCGTGAAAAATAAGTATATTAGAAATATCATCTTATTTTCATCAAAAAAGTGAAGTTTATGCAAGAATGAGTTTTTATTTTTGACAAAATATCAGAAAATCTGATACATTCGTAAAAGGGAATAACGAGTGTTAAGCTATGTACGCTGTAATCTCATTCTTGGAAATATAAAGTCTAGACAAGGCTATCAATAACACAGAATACTCACCTATGAATGAAAAGTACAGGAAAAGAACCAATTAATTCATTTTGTCATGTTTTGAGCGAAACGAATTTTAAAGTTTGAGATCGTGCAAAAATTATTTTAAATCGTATTTATTTATTTTGAAATTTTTTTAAAATAATTTTTGCACAGTTTCAAACTTAAAAATTATTTTTTCTCAAAACGTGACAAAATGAGTTCAATAGTTCTTTCCTTGTATTCTTCAAATGATTAAAGCTGTCCTTCTTACTGTTGATTTTGACCGTATTCAGTTTACCACACATACTCACTTTGAAAGATGAATGTACCGTACAAATTTTGAACACTCTACTTCAAAGTAGAGGCAATTATATAGGCAAATTTTGGGGATGCGAGGTCTAAGCCCCTGAGATATTGAATTAGCTCCCTCTCCGCGAATGTTTTTGTTTAAATGCTAAATATCAGTAAAAAGATTAAATATTTTTAGAAACTAATTTAAATCTTGAAAAAATTTTCAGAACATCATACAAATTAATACAAATATTGATAGTTGAATAAAATTAAAAATGTACACCTACTCCTGAAACTAAAGCTAAAAACTTCAAAAAAAGTACTATTTAGCCTGATTTTCCATGTCATATTATCAATGAAAACGGAGCTATTACGGTCTATCAACCTACGGTTGATGAGGCGAGAATGAGGCGGGTATAACAACAAGACCCGTTTTGGGATCCTAAAAGACCATTACGATCATTATTTATTTTTATTTTCATTTTTTCCTCAAAAACTGCTCAGCTCGATACCGACTAAAATCAATAAACTTTGGAGAATAGGCATTGGATGACGAGCCATTTGATATTCTGGAATTGGGATGACTTTGGGTCAAAATTCAAATGTGCGCAAATTGGAGGGGGGGGGGTGTGCTGAGAGGCTAAAATTGCAAAAATTGTTTTTTTTAACCAATCAATAGTTTGACGGCGGTTTAGATATATATGAGTGGGGATGAACTCGGGTCAAAATTCAGTTATTTCCCGATTACAGGTAGGGGGTGCTGAGAGGTCAAAAACGTAAGAATTGCTCTTTTTTTAAACCTATTGATGGAAAATCAAAAATTGCATTATCCAAAAATCAATCTCCCAAGTCAATTGAGAGGGAAGATATGGGGGGTTTTCCTACTTTTTGACCTTGAAAAAGAGCTCTTCCTCCCCTATCTGTCAACCAAATAAGCTAGGAAGTTGAAATCTGCTATATACATTATCTGAGGCCATAGATGTGCCTTTTGTAAGTTTGGATTTTTTAGACCGATTGAACACTTCCTACCCACAATGCTGACTAGGAAAAAAGCATGCTTTTTTTCTTATTAGAAACGTAATTTTTTCCTCAAAAATTCGCCCTCGCCCTGCTTGAGTTTTCATACGTATATCGGCCGTTTCAAGTGGAAATAAAAATTAGTCTTTCGACCCCCCCCCCCACAAAAAAATTTTAAGCAGCCTATCGCTCACTAAACGAGAGGTTGTACGTGTAATGCATTGCATGCACTTAACAACTATTACACGCTTATGTTCCGAGCACTACCAGTTACAACAGAGATAATTAGACAGCACGCCATCTATTATCAGAATCAAAAAGCTTGTCTACTGAACTCAGGGTTGTAAAAACCCAGCTAGCGATGCGGTGAGTAACCTGTAGATAGCGTAGAAGCAAAGGGAAACTACTACGTGAAAGCTCAATACAAAGACCTCCCTAGAAACCATCCTGATTCTATAGGCATAGAGAACACGTTTGTGTTGGCCTTACCCGCTTGGGTGTATCAAAGGGTGGCAGACGGTCGATTTCAGGTGACTTGAGATCTATTTGATTAAAATAAGAATGTTCATCTCATTCCTTTGTTTTTTCAAGCTGAGAATTTGGCGCTTCCTTTCCCCAACCAAACTGCTAAACTTCACCTACGGGCGATTATTAAAAGAACCGTTATTTTTCTCGTTAGAGCGTACCTACTTAAGGATAAATCTCTTTGAAACTTCGAACGCCACTTTTGAAAGAGGTGATTTGAATTACTGCATATTTCCAAGTCATAATGGATTCGATAGGATACTAATTTTAGGTAAATAATTTCTCTGATGAACGAGTTTCGAATGTTTGCGGATTGGAGTTTTTTTTTGTGAGTTTTATAAGTAAATTACCTTCTTTGTGATAGAATTTCGGATCATTTGTGTATATATACAGAAGGGGGAGGTGAAAGGGAACTGTTGTTCATTACAGCGATTATATTTTTGAGATCAGTGAACATTGAAGTTTACTATTTGTGCTTTCAGTTCAGTACCGTCAAATAAGATTCAAAAAAAAAGGCTGACCCAAACAAAGCTCATAATAAAAGATAAATTTTGAATTATGTGTCCATTATGGTGTAAGTTACAAGGAAAACAATTTTCTAACCCCTATACCCCCACTTCGTCAGGTGTAGACCTAACATCGTTTTTGCATTCTTTGTCGATTTGTACTCACAGCAAAAAAGTTTCCTTGGCTAATTTAGTAGGGCGAATCAGAAAAGAATGAAGGGCTTCCATTTGGCTAATTTTTGAATGTCCATGTGGCATGGTTTAATTTTAATCCCTGTACGTAAAAGTTCAACTTTATCCGAAGTACATGGGAGGAGGGTGGGAGGGAGTACTGGATTTTCTCAATGAAGAATCATTTTCAAAAAAAAAAAAAATTTTTCGCTTATATATCCAGGTTAGAAGAAATGTTTTTTGGAAACGCATCTGCATTGTGCGGGAAAACGCTTTTATTTTTGGGTCACGAGTTTTCCAACGCCTGCTTCTCCACAAATTGATTGAAAATCAGAGGTTGAAAAAAAATTATCTCACTTACCAAAGCTCTTGAAATCCTTACCAACTGAAGAATACGAAAATATCAATTATATCGTGAACTTTTGTACGTTGACCTTATCAAAAATTTGACGGTCCGTTATCAGTTAAAGATTGTTTCTATATAATTCTGTTTTTAGGAAAATTTTTTCAATTCGAAAAATATGATTGGAGACTTTGGCGGATTTCATGGCTTAAAAATGAAATATCTAGCAAGATTCATTGTCTTAAAATTTATTTGAGGAGGAGGAGTAGGAAGAGAGGAGATGCGAGAGGGAGGTTAACAACTTTTTTGATTTGTAAGTATAAACGAAAAGACTGCAGTTTCTTCAAAAATGATCTCACTATGTACCTTTTGAAGGAGGGGAGGGGGTGCTAAAAGTATGTATGGAAGTATTTGTACTCAGAGTACGTAGTACTTCCAAAAATTAACCGAATCGAAGAATTTCATATCGAGACGGGAGCATATAATTATAGGTACGAGAGAGTCAAAATTTCCCTCTCATTTCTACCGAAATTGTTCTCCTGGCTTCTTTTAACACTCAATATTATCAATGCCTCTTGAGAAAATTTACACAATTTCAATAAACTGGCCGTAAAAACCATGCAACTTGGATGATGCTTAGTTGCTCATCGAAGAAGAAACCACGTGCAGTGAAAATTATTTGATAAAACAGTACCTAAACAACGCTATAAAGTGTATAATGTGTAATATGGAAATGGATTTGCGAAATTGTTAATAAAGTTTAGGCAGAAGTTACCTACGTGCAGTACAATTGTTCGTATAGCATTGTTTCTATTATATCTGAATTCACACGCATAGTTTTGTTGTATGTATAGCAATAAGTTCGCTACACATGGTTTAAAAACAACAATAGAATTTTAAGATGAGAATCGCGTAGGTAGGATGTATAATAATTGCCGAAGTTTCGTATACATAATAGAAAAGTCGCGGATCGAATTTGATGAGCGATATGAAATATTATATTTTACGTACATTGCGTCAAAACGAACTTGTTGAAAAACTTTGCGGTGTTGAACGAGCGCAGTAATAACGCGATAAATCTCGTCGCTATTAAAATAGTACAATATGCATCTTGAAACATCATTGACTAAAATGAAAACAACAAACTCGAACGAGAAAAGCATAACACGAATAAATAAAATAAGATTTTATAAAGCCAAATGTTATTTCAGCGCGAAAATCATGACGCAAATTCACACAGCTTTAAAAAAGCATTAAGCCTTCAACTTTCAACTATATACATCGAGCTAGTAGGTATACTTGTAACAAACAGCTTGAAAAAGCTGCGATGGAATTACCAAAAAAATAAAAGTTGAAAAAAAAAAGAACCTCGTAAATTTTCTACTCAATAAGGTATACGTTAGTGTACATTTTGTTAGATAAAGTATAGGCGCCATTTTCCTCCCGAGTCATATATACAAAGCGATAAAAAATTTTCGATAATTTTAATTGAAAAGAAGTAGGTATATTTTTTTCTCCAGTATCTCGAAGAATCGTTCCTTTTATGTTTTTTTTTTTTTTTTTTTGCATATTTTACTTAGTTCTCTTTATCAAAAGAAATAATACTTTTTTTGAATTTTTTTAACAGCATATTTTCTGCTCACGTTCGGAAGCTTTAGAACTTCTCTTTTTTTTTTCGCGTATATCTAGTACCTATCTATGCAAATTAGCACTAGGCAACCTATAAAAGTGTACCGCGAGTTTAAGATCAATTTTATCAAAGGCGAAATATGTATCTTATAAGTTGAATGCAAACAATATTTTACATCACAAAATTTGATGCGAGTATGCATTATGCTGTTTATTGTTAGAAAATAATGATAACTCAATTTGTGTCTGTTTAGATACCGAGGAGGACCTACATTCATTTTTACTCGCCTACATTACTATAAAAATACGTATTTATTGAGGGAAAATTTTTACAATGCCTTTTTTGCACACCGTGAAGTAGAAAATAATGTCTGAAGAAACGATAGTTCTAAACCAATTTTAAAATCTTCTGTTAAACCTGGTGAAGAAATCCATTTATGGAATTTTAATTCGACTGATAATTGTGGGCAGTTAGGTTACGGTTTAACTCTACAGATATTATAGATTTGGAAACCTCTTTCAATTACATTAGCATATTTTTCTTTTTTGTTATTGAGCGGGTAGGTTGATTCTTACAGTTGAATTTTTTTTGGAGGTTCTAACAACGGTTCATGATAATTTTCAAAATCTGTGGATAGAGCTTGCTCATTGATCTTGAGTGTAGGTGTAGGTGTTCATAGCTAGATACCCTTTGAAATCCTATTTTCTACCAATTTTTAGCCCCATTTTCTGCCATATTGTCAGTGAAAACTGAGTTACTAGAGTTTATCGACCAACGGCGGATGAGGAGGGGGGATATCAACAAAATCCGTTTTGGAGCCCTAGAAGACCATTAAGACAATTTTTAGCCATGTCAGATATTTTTATTTATTTTTTTTTATTTATTCCCCCCCTCCCCAACATTAAAATCATTTACTCCACTCGATACCGATCAAAATTGCTGCAATTCAGTCAATCGACTCAGTTTGTCGGCGGATTAGATATATATAAGAGGGGAGGAACTTGGGTCAAAATTTAGTCATGCCTCAATTTGGGAGAGTGGGTTCCTTTTTCAGGCAATTGATAGAGAATTAAAAGTTGTATGACATATCCAAAAATCAACCTCCCAAGTCGATTAGGAGAGGAGATATGGAGGTTTCTCACTTTCTGGCCTTGAAAAAAGGCTGTTTCGCCCCTATCTCCTCACTAAATTGAGCTAGGAAGTTGAAATTTGGTATCTACGTTAAATAGGGGCCCTAGAAGCGCCTTTTGAGCGTCTAGACTTTTCAGTCCCATTGCATCCCCTTACAGCCCTGGATATGTGGTTTTTTGGTCGATTTTTCTAGTTTTTAGAGTTTACTCCTCGCATAACTCCCCTCCAAATTCGGCTAGGAAGCTGAAGTCAGGTATGCCCCATCTGTAGGGACCCTTGATGTACATTTTTTGCTTTGCGATGCTTTCTTTTTTTAAATAAATACCATAGGCATTGAAATTCATATACTTCGCACTTAAGGTCAGATTCAAAATTCAAAGTTGTAAAATATCTGCAGTAGGAGATAGGGAGGAGGGAGTGAAAACTGAAATGAGTATGATGTGGAAGCGAATGATTGACCAATTATCCTAAATAGTGCAAAAGAAATAACAATATACCCGGAAAAATGGTTAAGGAAGGTTTTTTGGCTCATCGTACACTTGAACGTGGGTTATTAAATATATCTAAAACGCTGCTGTTTCATTCCCCCTTTATTAACTGTTTTTTGTAGAACTCTGGTTCCCTAAAATGACCTTATTATAATATCGTAAGTGAGGCATCAATGAGCATTGGAATTTTATTACAAATTATTTTTCGAAGTGCATGACCAGTTGGGAATGATGATTCGATCGCCGGCTGGGATTTTCATACTATATAGTGCAAGTTGATCCCAAAGGTCTGAAAAGTCACTAGTAAAAATTTTGGTCTCCAACTTCACCACTAACCTTTCATATGAAATAAACAACTGCTTCTCTTACCTAATTATGAGCAAGAATGCCGTCGAAGTTTCTAGCTTGTACGCAGACTTGCAGAGTATTCCATTTCGATAATACTGCCTTCATGCCACAAGTAGTGCAACTTCAGTTAGGCTCATGTCGAATAGTTTACATATCCTAACTGGTACAGGAGCCGAGTCATGCGGTTTGAAATTTTGTTTTTTGAAAAATTTAATGCGATTAAAAATTTTTTTTTTATAACAGAGAACCCTCCTCCCTCGCCACTCTTTCCTCTTGTTATGATTATATTTTCTCCAATTTGTTTAGAAATTTCGGGAAAACAATATAATGTTAATCCCTTTCATCAAAAAAAAAAAAAAAACTTCCATGGAAATATGAGCACCAGCGAGATGCTTTTTTACGGAAATATTCCACTGATTTAGAGAAAATACAGCAGAATTGAGTAAAATTTTTATAAAATGAAGTTTTTTACTAAAACTTTTGTTTTAATAAAAAGTTTTTTTCTGAAAAACCGGAAAAAATTTTAGCAAAATATCCTCTTTCCGCCAACTATTTAAAAACATCACAGTGGAATAAATACATATAATCCTGTCGAGTTATTGGATGAGAGGAGGGGGGACTCGATCAGTTCAAGAAAATTTTTTAATGAATATTTAACTATTTATAATTTTTTTTTTAAATTTTACCAACTGCTATGCTTAATTCCTACCAGAGGAATCCGAGATCTTGAGATCTGACCCCGGGATCACAAATTGTCTCTGGCTATTTTTCTTAACTTGGAGCAATTTTAATGAAAAACCGTCTCAGTTGTTTTTCGGGATTTTTCTCCTTTACCTATACACATCGAATTACTTGTTCTATCTCCCATACAGAGGGCGTAATTCGCGTTTTTAAAAATAGGTATAGATGCGGAATCCGAGATCTGAAAATTTTTGATCTCTCATCGCCCCTCCGTACGTAATTTTCAAAACTTTCTGACTATCCAGCTTCATAATATAGTAATCTTTATTCGTTTCCTATTATACTCAATGTTTTTGGACCTATTTTTTAATTATTTAACAATTTTTAATTTTCACGAATATTTGGAAAAAATCTGAAATACTACATACATTCCTAATTTTTTTTACCTGCAATACTACCTCGCATACGTAACATTTGGGCGGATATCAGACTTCTCTATCACTTTTAGATTTTGACGTGCAAATTTTCAAAAATCATTTCAATTTTTTAAAGAAATATAATTTCAAATTCGAATAACTCAGTCTCTGCAACAGGTGGCATATGCAAACCATTCTCTGTGGGTGTAACTCAAATTGCACTGCATGTGATATGACGGAGGTGCTATCCAGATAGAACAACCCGTATAATCAATGTTTGTAAAGTAGCGTTATTTCTTTCTTTTTGAAAAAAATTTCAATTAATCTAATTTTAATGTTTCATCAGCGAGCCCCTAATGTATTGTATAGACTATTATAGTCTATTAAACGTCGTATAAATACGATTATGTTCATCTCACATGTAAGCTTTTCTGTGAACATACGAGTAAAATGTGATTGTAATATAATTTTCTGAAAGGTGATATCGTCTAATCGAGTTTGACTTCACTCTAAAACGAGCACTTATACCTAATGATGAAGATGTTTCAAGCTACTTAACCCTTTAAGGAAATGATTTAGCTGAAATTGATAATTCGATACATTTTCCATCGTCTGTGTAACAAGTGAGGTGCATAAAAATGAATATTTATGCATAGTTATCAGCTCGTACAAATAACAAATTATTCTATAACGATGAATTTTCAACGAGTATATAAATAGGATAAAATTGCTTCATCATTTAACACTATCTCTACTGTCGATATTTCACTTTCGTATCGCAAATAACGAATCCAATTTTGACTCGAACGCTCAGCGATATAATTTCGGATGCTGCATTAAGTCAAGTATAGTTGACCCAATTTTCAAAATGAACACGTTAGGATTGTTGGGCAACATACATTATGTCAATTTAATCGGCATTAGGGTTGCTTATTTCGAAAATGACTTCTCAAGTGAGTTGCTTTTTAATGTAGCAGAATTTTGGACAAGGCAAGATAAACGATTGCGTAAGTTTGAAAAAAAAAAAAAAAACACTCGAAAGGCGACATGTGATGCGGATAAAAAATTTACTCGTTTCGTTATTTTTACGTTTTTCAATTCTGGTAACTGCTACTATGCTGTATGCTTACAAGATGGCAATAGGAATAGGAAAGATTTAATGTATATTTCAACTTGTTCACAAAGTATGGACTTTTATGTAGTATGTAATATGTACACTGTACAGTAACAAGCATTCGTGAAATATACTGAAAATAGAAAGGTTTTTCGTGGAATTTTCTACATTTTTTCCCTCACTCCATCGTTAATGACCAGACACACGCGAAGTAGATATTCGCTTTCGAAATAATGATTACCACGTTATATTACGGGAGGCAATTCAACTCGCCAAATGAAAAAAATAAAGAAAAAAAGCAACAAAATGTTTACAGGTATTTGAAATATTAAAACAGCCGCGTAAAATTTTATTTCCATGTGTACACACATTTATACTAACAGCAATCGGAGAGCTTTTACGCTTAATAAACCAAACGATCCGTTGTAAATTACCAACTTTAACATCGACTCGTTTCATAATGACTGGAATATTAATGTTGATGGGATTAAATTGACGAAATTGTACGTTTATTTCGCACGTTCGACTTTATAATTAGCACGTTCACGAAGAAGAATTCTAAACGTCGCGTCGCGGCAATTGGGCTAGCAGAAAAAAAGAGTTAAAGGGTCGTCCACATGGTGCATGCTATACAAGGTGATACACTTTTAATAAAAATTCTAGACATGATTGGCTTGATTTATGGTGATTGGTTTCGTCGTCAGCACTCTATTTTGGTTACTGAAGCGTAACGGGTTCGTTCGTTGTTTTTCGGTAATGCAGCCTAGATACTAGTTCAAACATGTGCCTGCGAAATTTTCACCAGCTTTTGGGTAATTTTTGTACCGGTCCTTTGTATACATACGAAAACTTTCTCTCTAGTTTGTCATCGAAAGTTTTGTTTTGCCAGCTGATTTCGTGAAAAGTATATGAGCAAGAAAGGAAAGCACGATGAAGAGTGGTCTTGTATAGGTAGGTAGGTAGGTAGGTATATATGTACCTATAGGATTTCGTCAACTTGCAAACTTTTCATCGTATCCGAAAAGGTGATTTAACTAATTAACCTCGCCGGATCTACGAATTGCATCTTCGTATTTGGAAGCCTTCGCCTAGAGGAATTTATATGATTTTCATTAACATTCGTAATTTTCAAAATACTACATCGGCGTCTTTGTATCATTAAGCGTTGTGCATAATTTTAAATATATTCCAGGATAAAATGTTTAAAAATAAGGCCTTCGATGTAATTTTTGAACATTTTTTTTTTTGTTTGTAATTAATTACAAAAACTAGGTAGTAAAATAATTGATATTAGCTTATTTAAGAATTTGAGAGTTGCTTTAAAATTCTTCGTAAACGAATATTCGTGCCAGCGTAGACGAGTCTTTACCTATACTCTTGATAGCATCTAAATGCTAGAAGTACAGTAGGTATAACATTCCGAGGAATTCTGTACGTATCTACGTAATATCTCGACATTTGACACCTTATCGTTCGCAAAGATCACGAGCAAATGCTGACAAACATACGTCTTGAATGTCAGACTGCGAATTTTTCCGTTTCTATTTATAATATCTATAATAGCATATGTCACGAAATACGCGATGTATGGTGTCACTTGATCGTCTGACAAAATTATATAGGTTCTCAAAGCGTAGCTAGGTGAATTTTCTTCATTTTGGCACCCTTTCAAGCTCAGATTTCTATATTCGTTTTCATTGAAGATCGTAAACATTCATGCTGTATCCATAACATTTTTTATCAATATGAGCACTGGTGCACCCAAGAAGGACTAAGAGGATTATAGCTTCTCCTTTAGCCAACTCCTATTTCGAATTAAAGTAAATAAATCACCAGTATTGTAAAGATTTGTACAGAGTGTTCCATGTCAATAATACCACCTTCATGCTATAAAATCGGCAACTCAAGTAGCACCCATGTGTGATATTTTTCCCATCTTTGACACCGCAGGGATGCAATTTTACAAACTCAAAAAAGGCTGTAACAGGCTAAGCATAGTGATTTGCTCTTACGTCTCAAAATTCACATTATCCAAAGAACTCTTTAGGCATTAATCAAATATGATTTTAAAGCGTATTCACGATTTTTTATTTCATTACTGAGGAGGGGAGGGAATGAAAAATGTACTATAGAGGAAGTTTCAAATTTTATTTACATCAAAAGATGTTTAATAGCGTATTCTACATTTGACCATGAACAGTTGACCATCAAAATCTGGATTGTTCAGATTTTGATGGTCTTGATGTTGATGACGTCAACACTGATGGTCAACTTTTCTCAGCTGTTAACATCTGGATAGTAAATAGTTGGATTATGTTCGACAAAAAACTTGAATGTTATGCAAAAAATGCTAAGCAATTTTCAAAAAATCGTAATGTTAGAAAAAAATCGCAAATTCTTTTAAAAATGATGTCACTTTAGATGAAATTTGGACTTCTGCTAGAACCAAGAAAGTTCATAGCACACAGAATTTTGAAAATTTGCCCAACATTTCTTTCTTAACATTCAAGTAAATGTTCAAAACGTTGGTAATTTAGATATTGGTGATCAACTGTTGACAGTCTGGATTTTGATAGTCTCCTATTGACAATCAACTGTGGACAGTACATTGTTTACTATTGACTATTGATGGTTGATTGCTAATGGATCTGGACCACCAAGAGTTAACAGCCCAAATCTTGATTGTATGGATGTTGATGGTCCACTATTGTTGGTCAACTCTTGACAGTCTACTATTGGCCAACAACTTCTAATGATCAATCAAATAGGTCTCAAGTCGCCTGAAATCAACCATCTGCCACCCTTTGATACACTTAAGTGGGTAAGGCCAACATAAACGTAGTCTCTATGCCTATAGAATCAGGATGGTTTCTATGGAGGTCTTTTTTATTGAACTTTCACGTAGTAGTTTCCCATTGCTTTCTACACTATCTACAGGTAACTTACCGCATCCTTAGTTAGATTTTTACAACCCTGAGTTCAGCAGTAGACTACAAGTAGGCGCTCAAACCAGTTACAAGCTTTTTGATTCTGATAATAGATGGCGTTCTGTCTAATTATCTCTGTTGTAACTGGTAGTGCTTGAAACGTAATCGTGTAATAGTTGTTAAAAGCACGCAATGCATTACATGTACGTTTTGCTCATAGTGGGATACGAACCTACGACCTCTCCTTTAGTGAGCTGCGGTTTCATCACTATGCCATCAAGTCTTGACAAATCTGGACTTTGAAAAGTTAGATTATATTTTACAAAAAAGTTGAACATTATAAAAAAATTGCTTCGGTCCAGATTTGTCAAGACTTGATCATTAGGAGTTAGTGGTTAACAGTCCATGTTAAGAGTTGACTAGCAATAGTGGACCCTCAAAATCTGGACTACCAATATCACGAACCTCAACTTGAATGATGAGAGAAAATGTTAAGCAATTTTCAAAATTCTGAATGTTGAAAAACATCACAAATGAAGTTTGAACTTATGCTGGAGTAAGGGGGAGGTAAAATGCCCACCCGCTTAGAATTACATTTATGTCTCGGGTTCATCAAATTATTATATAATTGGATTACATCAGATAAAAAGTTGAAGTGCCAATAATTGATTAAAAAAATCAATTACGCTCATAAATTCAGTATGAAAAACCTCTGATAAGTCTAATTGCTGTAAATTTTAATATGTGAAATACAATGTTTTCACTTGCTACAAAAAAAAAAAAAAAATTATAAAGTAAAAGAGAAAATGAAGAAAAGAGTAATGGTTCATTTTATGACTTTAAGTTGAAATGTTGAGGAAAATTAAAAAAGTAGGACTTGACTTAGTAGCGTAAGTTTCAAGTAATGTTTAATTCTATAATTTTATGTTAAAATGTCTAAACTTATTCAGTTATACAATTCTCAACTTTGAAAATAGGATCACACTTGAGCATCGATGTGAAAAAATAGTCTAAACAATACAAAGAAATGATCCAATTTCGTTGAAAAAATAGAAAAATTTTTGTTTAGGTGATATGGATGGTAATATATGTCGAGTTAACTATTAAAAAATGATTTGAAAATTCAAACTTATCAAATTTTTATTTGTAACTTTTTAAAACGCTCTCATAGATAAGTAACTCTTTAGTAAAATTCCAGTGAAGTATAAGGGTAAATTCCACTACTTGGCATAAATTATTTTTTTTTTTTCGTAAATTTTCAATTTGCTGGAAAATAATTTATAAAATTTTTTACCTCGGAAAATCTCTGCGAACAGAAAAAAATTGTTTTATCTTTATTAAAATACTTTCACGAATTTAGAAAAATATATTCGTACCAAGTTGAAAATGTTCCCTCTGATGAATAAATATGTCATTGAAAAAGTTTTTGCTGAATTTTTTTTCCACGGAAGTAATTTTTTTTCTGTAAAAGGGAAAAATTTCATTAAAAACATTTATGACTTCGCATTGAAATTAAAGTGCGCCTAAAACTTTGTAAAGAAGGGTGAAAAGGAGTAAAAACCTTGAAAATATTACACAGTTATTAAATAATTTGTTAAAAATTCGAAAAATATAGACACTGAAACAACATGATGGATATCAGCTGGTACAGCGGTAAGGGGGTACGGAAATTTTTTGTACAGAGTAATTCAAGACTTCTACGTTATGAGCGTTGTTCACTAATTTCTGTTCAACCTATTCACAATTCTGGTTGGCTAAGATCTCAGACGTCTCTTCAATTCTTTCAGATTTTTATCTGGAGAAAAAATAACTTCTGACCAATGGCCATTGAGCCAGAATTAGTGAATAGCGCCTCTACAAGGGGAAAGGTCAGAACTATGAAGAATGATCTCTTTACCTCTTTGTTTGGAGATTTCCATCTTGGCGTTTCAATGCCTGTAATTCAAATGAATCTGAAAAACGAACTATTTTTCGACCTTGAAACAGATTACTTCCTTAACAGCAAATTGGTTAAAAGATATCTCAAAAAGTAAAATTTGATTTGCAACTTTATTAGTGTTCCTGATCATTTCTTTTCAGCTTGAAAAAGTTATGTTTTGGTTATGTTCAAATGTTAGTGAGATTTTCAAATTTGTTACCTTCCCTCCTCTTTTTGAATGGATTTTTGCTCGGCGTTGAATTCATGCGAAATAGTCATTCTTAAATACTGTTCTACACCTACTTAAAATTATTTATTTATTAATTTTTTTTTTATTATTTTCTAAATTCTACGTAGGCGTTTGATTTTTACGTTGAATTTAAATTACAAAAAAAATTTTCTCCGCAGCTGAGAGGACCTGATGGAGGCAAACAAGTTCGCGTATTATCTAACAATGATTTCATTTCAAACATGACAAAAACTACTATAAATATTTAATTATTACTTTTAAAGGGCATTAATTCAAAAGATTTTTTTTATTACAGCGAAAATTCTTTCGAATCGAAGTAGACAGTTTAAAATATTCATGAGTTTGCTTCAAAAGTAATCACTTTCCTTTTTCTGTTCTTTTACCAATGTACACCTTACCTACTATTTCCGTATATCGGTAAAATTTTTTCGCTCAAGTGGTTCGGATGCAAAAAATACGTAGTAGGTTTTTACGTCCTTCTTCGTTCAGTACCTACCTAGTACCTTCCTACCTACCTACCTACCTACGTATTTTTAATTTCGTTCTAAATCGATGCCTCAGTATTGCACAATTAATAATGAGAAGAGAGAGAAAAAAAAAGACGTCGCATTTGTCACGTTGATGAAAAATTTTTACGATTGTTTGACACATATTTCAAATAGTTTTTCGGTATGTATTTAAAAGATTAATTGTACGTGTTCGTTTTTTACGTAAGCATTGCTTTTTTGCCCCACAGTATTATACACGTAGAAATATTTAAAAGCGAGGTTTCGCTCATTTGCACGTTTTTAATTTTAAATTATGTAGGTTTATTGTTTGGAGTAAACGTTGGAATGGTGGAAATGTACGTTTTCTTTTCAACATTTGTAATTTCATGTAGTTTTTAATACCGGAGGCGGTAACTTGTGTTTTACTCGAGTATTGTGAATTAATGATGTATGGAGGGGGGAGAGGGTATATGAGAATGGTAATTTTGCTACTATTCATTTGTCGTCAATTTTTCTTTTTTTTTTACTTTTTTTTCGAAAAAAAATTTATCGTTCTTTTTTTTCTTTGTTAGAAGGAATTCATTAATCTCGCCTTTTTTTCTTTTTTAAAATAATCTCGAATTTTACACGTTACAATTTTTTTTAAATATTTTAACAATAATTAGCATAAGTAAGTGGTTTTTCGTTCTAGAAAATCGTATCAATTTTCAATGCGAGGCTTCGTAATACGAGTATAAAATGGATAAATCTCGCCTTGGAAAGTTTGAACCGAAATTCGATAATTTTCAATAGAAAGTATCTCAAATAGCATTTTTTTCTTTTCTTTTCACAAAACATCAACTTCTAATTCAATTTGAACATTTCTGAAACGAAATGTGACCGTTTATATAACAAGATAAAGAAATATAATACATACTCAATAGGTTTTATCATTATTGGCCGAAAAATTGACACCACGCCAAGCTCACAAAACATCAGAGACATAACTTTCTATACACTTGAAGATTACACTGATATAGCTTTTATAACGTATCACTCTTAAATGAAAAGTTTTTAAATAGGTAGTGTAGAATTATTTTTAAATTGTTGCAACATATTTCAGCAATGTTGCTCAGTGTACTTCAATCACCTTATTTGTAGGTACATGTGCCTAAGCAAACTTGTATGGTACATATTCGTTATAAACATGAAAAACAATAAAGAAAATATTTTAGGGTCGATTGCTTTCATAGATAAAATTCAGAACGCGTTTCAGTTCCACATTTGTACTAAAGTTATTATTCCTTGTGTACACATTTGCAATTTTAATACGGAAATTTTTTATTAAAAAATGTATAGGACTAAAGAAATGTAATTTTGAGTAGGTACGAGTTTTGAATTTCGTATGAGAATTATTTTGTTTCATTGCGAGGACGCTGAATGATTCAAAAATAACATATACTGAAAGCTTGGCTACCCAATACTTACTATTGCTATTTTATGAAAAAAAATTAAATATTATTTTTACGTATGGAGCATTAAACGTGTATTACATGACGGTAACTAGTTCGATCGTATTCTTATTGTTCTCGTTTTTTTTTCTTTCAGCATTGAACTGGCGTTATGAACCTAACCGAAGAACCATTCTTCGTTTTGCATGATCGTGGTGTTTTTTATGAAGGAGATACACATTTAACGACGATGATTCTCATCAGGTAAGAAGTGTCAGCTTCTTATGGTAGTCCCGACTGTTTATGACGTATATGCAGCTTAGGATTGAACAAAGTCTGTTTAATTTTAATTTATTACCTAGGTAGGTAGGTACTAGGTACCTATTCATAAGTAACCTATACCCACGACTACATTGAAATTTACCGACCCATTATTATTCTGTTTTAGGAGGTTGGATATTTTTTTTTCGAAAGTTGGAGGGGTGAAGGGTATGGAAAAAAAGTTGCGAAATGACATAATATGAATTTGATAAAAATTTGGGGTCTCTAACTTGATTTCCCTCAACCTCTTTTGATTTGGAAAATCAAAAAGAAAATTGTTTGTTTTTTCAACTTTTTTAGTGCTAATGTACATAGTAGACCACATGAGACCAAAAAAAAACTTTTTGCATTTTTTTTCTGTTTTTCATAGGTTTTAAAATTCTGTTTAAAAATAAAAAAAAAAAACTACTTAAAATTTTTCATTTGACGTAATTTCACAACTTTTTTCACTACCCCCTTAAGTTTAGAAAAAAAGTAAAATTGAAACGCCCTGATACCCATTGTACACCATACAAAGAAATTGCAGGTCCCGGTACAAAAAAGGTGCCCAATTGGACGCAATAGTAGCAAAACGAGTTCAAATGAGCATAGTAAAAATTATTTCAATGCAATAAAAAAAAAAAATTCAAAAAAACTTTTACCGAAAATAATTTAAATACGTATGACTATTTTGGGTCATTTCAGATTATTTTCGAACGTGAACCTGCTTTTCAAGACCATATAAGAAATATCATTTTTCGTGTACTTTGGTATTTTTATATAGCCATTTTTAGTGAAAATTTTTTCAAATTGTTCATAAGTCAATTTTTACCACGTTCATATGATACCAATTTGCAACTATTATGCTCCTATTGTGTTTCGATTATAGAAAAAAATTCCAAAGAACCCATCCCAGTATCCAAGGCTTGCTTTGTAACATTTTCCCCACTAGGAAAAAATTTTACTTCCTCGAACTCCAGAGACATTTCACTCCAGTTACTCTTCTGTATCCGTAGCCCTGTTCTTGGGAGTGAAAGAGTTAAAGGGAGGAATGAAAATATACGAGGCGTTTGGTGAGAGGATACCAAGATTTGAAATTTGGATATATTCAGGCACCACCAAAGAAGCATGTCAGATGAAGTAGGCGAATGAGTGCTTTGAAAAATTACAATTGAAACGAAATTTCAACTGTGGAAATCGATATAAAATAGAAAACAGAAAATATTGTCGTGTTTATTTTTTGACGTAACTTCAAAATTGAAGGGGCTATTTTACCAAGTTGATTAAAACGAACTCTTTCAAAAAATATAATCATGGATGTAGATGCTACGTAGAAAGTTGAACAAATTTTGCTGTTTTCAATTTTTCCCAATTAAAAAAATTAAAGGAGCTATATTAAAGTTATTTGAATATAAAAAAGTTGGTGGGAAATTCAATTTGTGTTGTAGGTATGATGAGGGGGGATGCGAGGAACAAACGCAAAAAATAAGAAAAACAGACAAAAAAACAACTTTTGTGAGATTTTGAGGGAGTGCAATATGGCTGAAAAGTCGAGACTCCCAAAGGCACATCCAATGCTCCTACGAAATTTACATACTAATTTTAACTTCTTAGCTTAATTTGGAAACAAACTTAAAATATAAGATAACTCGCCCAAAAAAACATATTTTTGGGGCTGTGAGGGGGCGCAGTGGATCCGAAAAGTTGAAACCTTCCAAAGCCACATTTATAGTTCAATTTAAACGTGAGATACGAAAGAAACCGTCATTTTTTCCGGTCAAAAAGGGGGAAAACCTTCATATCTCCTCTCCTAATTGACCTAAGAAGTTGATTTTTAGATATGTTGTACAACTTTAAATTGTCTATCGACTGGTATAAAAAGAAACGATTTTCGCAATTTTAACCTTTCAGAATCTCCTCTCCTAAATTTGGGTACAACTTAATTATGATCCGAGGTCATCCCCACTCCAGAATATCAAATACGTTGCTAATCAAAGCTTATTTCCAAAGTTTGATCGATTTTGGTCGGTGTCGAGCTGAGCATATGATTTTTAGTTTTGGAGAATAAAAATAAATAGCCGACATGGCCAAAAATGGTCGTAATAGACTTTCAAGAATGAATTTTTTGATTGTTGATATTGTACTTTTCATTCGAAATAGTTCGATAAACCGTTATAACATCGTTTTCATTAACAATATGACAAAAATAAGTCTGAAAAACAGTTTTTGATGTATTCTCGACAAAAGTTGGATATAAGATTCAGTTGTCAATTTCCTTCAAATATTCTTCAAATGTTAAATACCTTGTAACAATCTAAAGTACTTGGAAAATTTTACTCTCCATAATTTTGCTTTGTATGTCAATTTTTTATGAGACGTATAGTTCGTGTAGCAGATATAATTTCAGAAAGAAAAGTCGAGACCAATAATGTTACATGAAAAAATTTCCAAAAAAAAAAACATACTTTATTCTAAAATAATCTTTTAGCCTTTTATTTGTACGGATGAACTTCTGAAATTCAAAAAAATAACAATTGATGCATTTTTCGACTGATTAGGCCTGTTGTACAAATGGTCAGCACCGAACAAAAAGTAGCATCATTAATTTAAGTTACCTTATTCGATTGATGTTGCTTTTACCCCTTAAGTAACCCCCCTCCCTTCAAGTGAAGAATAAGTAATAATGGAACATTTGGAAGTATTTTTTTTAGTTTCTAAAACGCGATTAAATATTTTTCATGCTGATACAACGTTTCTTTTTTTTGTAAGTAATTTAAAACTAAACGAAAGGCGAAGTATTTTGTAGGTACTTATCATTATACGCAGTCGAATGGAGAATACTTGAATAATTAATCTAGGCTAGATTTTTTTAACACCATCGAATAATACTGGTTTCGCATTATCTTTGCTTTTTGTGACACTTGAGACGACAAAAAAGTGTAAAATGATTCCGCTTTCTGACACTCGTTCGTATAGCTCAACTAGGTAAATATACTAAAAAGCTATTTGAATAATTTAGCATTCCAGAGATGTGTAACGTCTTAGGCGCTCGATGCACGAAATTAGTATCTTACACTTGTTGGAAGGGAATAAGAACTTTTGAAAAATAAACGTCCGGTTACCAGCGTAAAAAAATACTTATGGGACTATATAGTAGGAAAAAAAAAACCGCTTCCTATTCCTTTTAGCTTTTTATGTGTCTAATTGTAGGTGCGTAAATTTTACAGTTGACATACGTATCCATGTTCTTATATATTGTAGACTAAACCCGTTCATTTTATATTGTGAAAAAAAGAAAAGAAAAAAAGAGAATGGGTTTTCGTCCTAGATGAGAGGACGTCAAAGGGCGAAACTAATTTTACTAAAAGTTCCATCGTATCTCTTACCGTTGGTATATCCCATGCTAAAGTAATTTTAGCCAGAGCGTGAGTCACTTCGGCGTTAGATGATCCTAACAAAGCTTTAATCTTCTTCTGTTGATCTTTGTACATGGCGTAAAAAAAATTATTCAGAGCTACGCCCGGATCTTCCTGCAAGCAAAAAAGAAGAGAAAAAAAATCACCACATAGAAAAAAATAGCCTACCTATAAAACTACATAGGTACCGTGTATAAAGTTTAAACGTGTGCAATATCGACGCTGAAATTTTGGTTAGCAATGTTATCGGTGTTTCCGTTATAGGACATCAACCAAAATAAAGATACCTACTTTGAAAAACATGAGAGAAAAAGAAATGACTTTTATTTTCATCATCGGTATCGTTACAACGAATGAGCGTTGTTAGCTGCTTCGAGTTTCGTTTGCCATTAAATTTTAGCCGTTAGCTGATCGTTGAGCCGTACTTACAAATTTTCTGCTAGCTGATAATTTTTAACTGGCCGTTATTTTAAACTCATTGTTAATCTGATTTTGTAGATAATGCTTATGGGCTATTTTCATAAACTGTTTTGCTCAAATTTCACATTAATGCGAAGAATTTAATTAGAGATATGTTTTTTATTATCAAGATATTTCTGCAAAACTAATAGATAGTTAGGTACCTATTAATTTAGAAAAGTTTTTAATTTTTGAAAAATTCAATTACATTAATTGTAGTCGAATGTTTTGACTCGAAAGATTCGTGAGAAAGAGTTTAATATTTCAAGTACATACAGCACAATACATATGTATTTCAACGTATTCGAACTATCTTAATACCTGTGAATATTTTAGGTCAATCTTCACATATTTTTTAACATTTTTTTGTGATTTTTTTACCTAATTTTCAATGTATTTTTAATAATTTATTTCATATTTTAGGTTGATTTTCTCCACTTTCACATATTCTCCAACAATTTTTAGTGATTTTTTTTATCAATTTTTTGCAGTTATTACCAATTTTTGTCAATTTATACTAAAATTTTGGCGATGAGTAACAGTTTCTTTCATATTTAAGATCAATTTTCACCCATTTCTTAAACATTTTTTGATTTTTGATTAATTTTTTACATTTTTTACCGATTTTTATTAAATTTTCAGCCAATTTTCGATGATTTTCAACGATTTTTTTTTGTATTTTAAGTCAATTTTCACTCATTTTATGGATTTTTTTTTTTTGATTTTAGATCAATCTTTCGCAATTTATACCAATTTGATATAATTTTTACGATTTTTTCTCATATTTAAGGGTAATTTTCACATATTTCTTTATAATTTTTCATTATTTTTGATCGATTCATTGCATTTTTTCTCGATTCACGATGATTGTTTTGCAGTTTTCAGCTAGTTTTGCCTATTTTTTACACTATGTCTACATATTTTTCCATCATTTTGGTTCAATTTTTTGCATTTGTAATATTTTTGTAAATTTTTTACCCAATTTTTACATTGTTTCCAACATTTTTTCCTAATTTTTAATCAATTTTTTATGATTTTAAACGAATATTTTTTTCATATTTCATGTTCATTTTCACATGTTTCTCAACATTTTCCAGCAATATTCAATCAATTTTTTGCAACTTAAAACCATTTTCGTCTGTTTTTATTCCCTTTTCATTGATTTTTAACGATTATTTCCATATTTTGGGTCAATTATCACATATTTTTCAACATTTT
This sequence comes from Ferrisia virgata, assembly GCA_900060175.1. Taxonomy (NCBI): domain Eukaryota; kingdom Metazoa; phylum Arthropoda; class Insecta; order Hemiptera; family Pseudococcidae; genus Ferrisia; species Ferrisia virgata. The sequence continues at coordinate 6,936 of FIZR01013851.1, read as the reverse complement.
TTTTCCAATTTTCGATCAGTTTTGTTTAACTTTTAACGATTCTTTTTTTCATATTTTAGGTCAATTATTACTTGTTTTTCAGTTTTTTTTTTGTGATTTTTTTTCAACTTTTTACACTTTTTACCCGTTTTTGTCCATGTTTTACGAAATTTTCGGTATCTTTCAACGTACTTTTTCATACTGTAAGTCAATTTTCGCATATTTTTCAAGATTTTATCAATATTTCAACCTTTTGTCAATTTTTTACTCAATTTTCATTCATTTTCAACGATTTTTTCCATAATTTAGGTTCATTTTCACACATTATTAAACAATTTTTTCTGATTTTTGCTCAGTGTTTTGCAAATTTCATCCATCTTGGTCCACCTTTCACCCAAATTTCGACGAATTTTAACGATTTGTTTCATATCTAAAACCAATTTTCATCCATTTTCCAATATTTTTTCGTGATTTTTGATCAATTTTTTACATTTTTTGCCTATTTCTATTAAGCTTTTACCCAATTTTCGACAATTTTCAACGATTTTTTCATATTTCAAGACATTTTTACTCATTTTTATCACATTTTCGTGAATTTGGATCATTGTTTTGCAGGTTATACCCGTTTTTGTCCACTTTTTTAGCAATTTATATGATTTTTATTCATTTTTTTTTCATTTCTTAAATTAATCTTCACATAGTTCTTAACATTTTTTCGGTGTTTGTGATCGTTTTTTTGCACATTTTACTGGTATTTCTTATATTTTTACCAAATCGCCTCACAAATCAGCTCCAAAGACAAAATTATCAACTATTGATGAATTAACTATAGTTTGTACGACTTAAAATAGTGAAATGTAATTTTTTGGAGGTCAAAAATGTCATTGAATGTTTTTTTTCCCGGATCTTTCCCATCCGGTTTGAGGGCTTAAGCCCCCCGAATTTTGAATTTGACCTATCCCCACCTTTGAATGGAGAATAAGTTTAAAAATTCTTCATGATCAAAGTTGTTTTATTTTTACCATCTTAGACATGTTTGGTGGGTATGTGTTGTTTTTTGTTTTTTAACATGACTGTCAGTCAAAAATATCTTTTTAGACACTTTAATTGACTTGAGGTTTAAATTTACGTAGAATTATGTGCCTTCAAGAAGAATGTGGATATTTTATTTTATGTTTTATCTTTATACAATTTAAATATGTACATGGGCCGATTTGAATTAGTACTCACTTGAATGAGTTTTCATTCTTTTAGATTTTTCTCTACCTTCCTATACTTAATCTTATACTTCGTGCATTACATATTTGCTTCATTAAACATTCAAAAGCCGGCGTTTGATACATTTAAATTGCATTAATTTGTCGATAATGTATTTTGCACGTTGTCTATAGCTATATTTCCAATTCATCGAATTCACATCTCGGCGAGGTATGGTTTCAAGAATTATGAAATTATTTCATTAATTTCGACAGTATTTCCAACATTAATTTCAATTTTGTACTTATGAAAAGAGCTTAAGGATTATTAAGGAACTAGATTGTACGGATTATACTATTTCAAATGTCTACATTCTATCGTCGCTTTGCTTTCCTGCATTTCGTCGGTGTTACGAATAAATTTAATTTTCATTGTTGAACTCATAATAAAACAGCATTGAGAATTAATTTGGATTATAAGCACTATGCAGTATACAATACGTACCCATTAATAGGTACATAGTTAGATACTGGTGTAGAAATGTTGAGAACTCGTACCTCTACCTATACACTTGATACGCTTATACTCGTATTTAAGTGAACACATTGTATAGGTAGGTGAGGTACCTTCCTACCTGTACCAGCGGTGTGTTTTGTGCTCTGATAACTTTTCTCCAAGCTCGAGGGAAAAAAATCTTAAAAACTCGATACTTATTTGATTCAAATAGCAGAATAAGTCATTCTGCGACTTTTTCTCATTCTTTTCGAAGAAAATTTTCAATAAGAAAAGAATCATTTTAATCAGTTCTTGCTTGTATACTTAAGTCACTTTTTCGATGGTAAAATAAACCTTATTATAGTCGATTTGAAAACTTTCACTTTTTTATTTGTAAGCATATCTATAAAGCTGAAGAAGAAGGAGAAAAAAATAGGTAAACTTTTATCGACAACTTTTTCCCAACGTTATCGTTTCAAAAAAAAAACTACAATTCGGCCGTTTTACTTAATAAATATGAGAAAAAAAAATTCAAATGGAAAATTTTTCTCAAAACATAAAACTATTTTAAAATGTCTATTCAGAAGTTTTTACTTCTTCGTGGCGTATTTTTTTTCCCTCGCAGCAGTGTAAAACTTATGAAAAAGGTAAGTTGAGCATTTTTATTCGCTTTCTTCGGCATTTACTAAATTTCGGCTTATTATATAAACGTAAAATTAAAGAGAGAATACGATAAAATTTTTGGCGAAAAGTGATAATTAAAAGGTATAGGTAGCCTAACTGTTGCCTTAGTCCCGGGCAAACATTTGATTAAAAAATAAAAAATTAAAACAGGCTCAGCTTCGTTGTAATTAAAAGCTTGGCGATTTATTCGAGCAATCAAAAGTGAACTTTGCAGATAAAGAAAGTTTCGTGGTCAAAAGCGTGTTCCGTGTGACGAAACTTGTGCATAGAGTGGTGAAAATGAATAGAAGAAAAAAGTACACGTAGGTACCCATTAATGGAGAATACTCGACTCGACGAGGTAATAGAGTTAGCAAAGAAAAACGATATATTTGACAAAGGAAAGATTACAATAGGAAGAGAACGCGTTCGCTATTTAATATGGCGTTAATGGAATTATGTACATTATCATATTTTCTCTCGAGTTTAGTTCGTCGTAAGTTTACGAAATGGGAAAATGTTCGCGGATTTGAAAAAATTCCTAGAGTTTTTGAGTTATTTTTATTGAAAAAATTTTCAAAAGTATGCTTCGTGTTGGCGCGGTCTTTGTTCTTGACTGTGGCATTTCTCCGTATCAGATCTTTAGAGTGCGAAAAGTACCCATAAAAAGCGGAAGGGGTTGGCAAGTTTTCCTTCTATAAATATTAATGAAGGATCAGTACGCCGCGTTTGTTTGCATATTTCATTTTAGATTGATTTAAAGTATTTGTTTTTTTTGTCGAATCTGTTTTTCTTTTATTTTTTTATTTTTAGTATAGTGGTGTTGATCTAGTTTTTTTTTTCAAGATTTAGAGAGGAGAGAGGATGGCACAAACAGCTAACACTTTTGCGAGAATTCTCAAATGCGTTATTTACTTAGGTTTTCTTGTTTATCGTGATTTTCGCCGTTATTCGCATTGTAAAAGAAAACCAGGCCCTTACGAACTATCCTTCTGGTAGATGGAGTGAGGAACAGTATTAGCAAAATCTATTTCGGGGTCCTAAAAGTAATGAAATTGGGTTTAATGTTATTTTTTAAGAGCAATGAAAAATTTTAAAACCGTCCTTTAACGAATCTTTAATTTGTTACTTTTTATTTATTAAAAATCGAAAAAATTAGCCTTCTATAGTGATTGTTGCACTCGAGCAATAACATGCATGTTAATAGAATTGCCTACTCGGTTCGCCGCAAAAACGTTTCATCAAATCAAATCACAAAAAGAACCCACACGCTCGAATTATGAGTAAATTACGAAAAAAATTTATTGTCAGATTCATGCTTGATATTTCTTATAACAGGAAGGGGATGGGTAAGGTCAGTATTTTTAGTTTTCGAATGGTCATGGGAAAATTTTGAGAAAGGAGGAAAAAGTAGTAATTTTTTTCACTCCATATAAATTCATTGACAGTCTGAAATCGTAAAATTACATTTTAGCAATATTTTAATTATTCTCTGATTTTACCATCTTGAAGGTGAAAGAAGTTTCAACTAATAATTCACCATGTACAATGAAAATCTAAAATCTATAAATTTTCATCTGATTTTCTATGTCATATTCTCAATGAAAACCAGGCTATATGGTCTATCAGCCTATTGTGGATGGGGAGGGTAGAAGGAAGAATATCAACGAAAACCGTTTAGGAGTCCTACAAGACTGCTGAGACCATGTTCGGCCTTGTCAGATGTTTATTTCGTTTATTTATTTATACCCCCCCACCCTTCTAAATTAAAGATCATTTTCTCAGCCTGAAACTGACCAAAATCGGTCAAATTTTGACAGCTGGCTTGAATTGACGGTAGATCTGATATTTTTGAGCAGAGATAACCGTCGGTTAAAATCAATTATACCCAAATTCGGGGGAGAGGGGAGGGTTCTGAAAGGCTGAAATGACAAAAAGATTTGTTTTTACACCAATCGATAGAGAATCCAAAGTTGTGTAACATATCCAAAAATCAGCCTATTAGGACAATTAGAAGAGAAGAGTTTTTTTTTTGGCATTTTTCGATTGTGTACAGCTTCTGTTTCCTCCCCGAATTGAGCTGTAAGATTGAAATTTGGAATGCAAATCTTCGTCGTCAATCTTTCGAAGGAATTTTTTTCTTCTCTCTGTTCCACGATTTTATGCTACTGATGAGGACTAGGGATAATTTCTTATAAATAATTTTCATGATAGGTACTTCAAGTAATACTTTCAAATTGTTTGAGAACTTTTCGTTGATTTCTTTTTTACATGAAATAGAATTTAACTAAATAGATAAACCTGGTTTTTATTTGGTAATCCTGTAAGCGTTAATTTTTACTATAGGTTTGGGTAAATAGATGTGATTTTTTTTCTCCGTTTTCTATTCTCTTCGATTTCATGGTACCTACTCCATATGCATTAAGATTAGCTACCTGTCTACTGTTAGCACCGAACTTTTTTGTTCATTAGGTTAAATACTTTGAAGACCGAATTTTCTTTCATAGATAGCACTTTTTTTTCAACATTTGTTTTCCGCTGCTTATTCAAAAAAAATAATAAATAAATAGATATCAAAAATTAAAAATAAAACTTGTTGCAACTAATTCACCAACCGACATGGACGCCAAAATGTCAAATATAAAAATAATTAAGTTACTTTTCCTTGTACGTAGGTAACATCCCGAGAGATAGCTAGGTCTAGAGGTACTCCCCTTCATTGATACGTCACTCTGGATATTGTTTAAATTTGCATAATTTAAATTGTTTGATATTTCAAAAAATAAAATAAATAAAGAATAGAGAGGTTGGTTAAATTTAAATGAAAATTCGTTAAATCGATCCGTTAGGTACAGCATAGGTTGGCCTACCGACGACATGCGACGTTGAAATTTTTACATTAGACTATAAAGTTTGCGGCAGAAGATTCATAACAGAAGAATATTTTATATTTAAAGCGAGTAAAATAGAGCTACTCGAGGGAGTGGAAATTAAATTTTCTTTATGGTTAGAACAGCCTTGAGATTTTTTGACACCATAAGGCAAAGAAAGGGGAAAAAAATAATCGTGTATTCGAAACTTTTAAACCGTCACCGGTCCACCACAAAGGGATAAAAAAAAACATTACCGGGTCGTAACGAAGTTATTGAACTTTTTGCAGCGTTTAAACGAAATTATACGTAGTACGTAACGTAGTACGCACTGGAACTGAAGAAATATAGTATTACAGCGGATGGTATACGTACAGTATAACTTTATGACGATCGCAATTTTACATTTTCTAAACATTCGTTTATGTAAATAGACTTTAGTTTTTACATAACGTAGATTTAGGTAGGTACATTAAAGTAAGACTATATTTACTTATACAGCTGCACTGTTGAGCTTAAATCTTGTTGCAGACGCTACGAAAAAAGTTATAAGTTTTTAAAGAAAATCAAATTTAGTATACTAAAATGTCTAAATATTCGTATGATTTAATCAAAAGTTTTATTTTTTCGGTTTATTTATTGTTAAATTTTTCCAACAGGCAGTTATACGTACAAACGTACTTAAATATATTTGTTTATACTTTTACTATTTTCACATCAGTATAGTAATTTTATCGAACGTACTTATCTGGAACATTGTGATTTATTATGATAAATCACAGAATGTCTCGAATCATCGAGTAAATAGGTATAGGTAGGTTAAATGTTGGGTACTACCTATAGTAACTCAACAGTTAACGTGTAGGTAACCTCTCTTGAGAAAAACAAATACCGGCCGAATCTGTCTAAATGTATTGTTCAAGACGATATTCGAAAATAAAGACAAAAAAACAAACAAATTATTTAGAGCTGAAAAGTTATAATTCAATGGTAGGCTTTCCAAAAAAAACATCGTAACTTCATTCTCCAAATTGATGAAATAATATCAAAGCGAAAATATTATCACACATTTTTTTTTTTTCTACGCAGGAGATACTCAGGTATACGATATAAATAGACTATACGGTAGGTCTATGCAGTAGCTTTATTAGCTATTGTTAATGAAAACCAAGCTATTACAATCTATCGAACAACGGCGGATGAGGGGGGGGGGTTGAGATATCAACAAAATCCGTTTTGGGATCCTAGCAGACTAATAAGACAATTTTTAGCCATGTCAGATATTTATTTATATTTTATTATTATTTTTGTATTTTTTTCTCGGGCATTAAAATTATTTACTCCACTCGATAACGACCAAAATCGCTTCAATTTGGTAAATCGGCTCAGTTTGGCGACGATTAGATGTGTATGAGTGGGAATGAACTTAGGTCAAAATTCAGTTATTCCTCAATTTGGGTAAAGGAGTGCTGGGGGATCAAAAACGCAAAAATTCCATTGATAAAGAATCAAAAGTTGTACAACATATCCAAAAATGAACCTCTGAAATCAATTAGCAGAGGAGATATGGGTGATTTCCTACTTTTTGACCATGCAAAATGGCTTTTCCTCCCCTATCTTCCCACCAAATTGAACTAAAAAGTTGAAATTTAGTATGTACATTTAGTTGGGGCTCTACATGCGCCTTTTGGAGGTTTTGACTTTTTAGCTTCATTACCCCCCCCCCCCCCCC
>FIZR01013850.1:0-12884 GCA_900060175.1 Ferrisia virgata | reverse complement strand
GAAAACTTGTTAAGAAAAAAAAAAAAAAAAAAAAAAAGAAAGAAACGAAAAGAACTTTGGCCCAGCAATGCCACCGAACGTACATACTATATTGTATGGCTTATATCTTCTTTTACAATAGACAAGGGACTCCCAAGCCTGTTAACACTACGACGCCACTCTACGCCGCTTCATTATAATGTAGTACGCGCGATACAAATGTACCATAAAAAGAAAATAACCAACAACTTTAACCCTTACTTGTATTTATTGCTTGTTCATTTGTATACATACACTACTACTGATACTGATATTATAAATTATCTCAGTATTAAGTTATATCGAATTGAATATGCGCAATTTTTTAGAAAGAAAAATTCCTAACAGTAGTTTTGTCTTTTCATGCACTTCTTCTTTATATATTGTACATTTCTACCTTCAATGCATTTACAACATTATATTTGCAAATAGATACTAATTACCTTTATTTATAACTGCATATAAATTCATCAAGTAGGCAGGTAACGTAAAACATGTCGAGTTTATCGTTAAAAATCATCAAAAAAAAAAAAAAAAAAAAAAAACAAAAAATTAAGAATAAAAAAAAAACAAAAAAAAAAAAAAAAAAAAAAAAAAACTAAACATTACGTATAAAAAAAAAACTAGCTTAATGAGTGAAGTATATACTTAATAGGTAGAAAACGAAACCCTATCGTAAATTTTTTAACAGTTTAGTTGACGGTAAAAGATAACTCCAATGGAAGGGTCGTTAAAGGACGATACGCGTTGATACTTGAAGGATACGGAACAATTTTGAAGGGTGGCATGATTAATCTCCGGACTAATTGTATGATCGATGAGCTGATTTTCTATCACCGGTTTCTACACAGCAATGTCAGAAAAATCGACGTTTCAATACACGCGCCATCGTGACTTAAAGAACCTTGCCAGATATTAACCATCATCTGCGTTCCTGCCTTCAACTCCCTTATCTATTACAAGGGTTTTTACTTTCTCTTATTTTCCAACTAATTATACTGGTCGTTGCGGTTGAATTAACAAATACTCACCACGTACCTAACCGATACAGTACTCGAATGTTTTTTAGGCGTGAAATTAATTTCACAACACGTTAAAATATCTCTTATTGCGACCGATCTAAACCCTTGACTTTTTTTTCAAAAAGTTTTCGAAAAATACTTCAGCCAGTTAAAATACTGATTGGATGTAATGTATTGAAAAAAAAAAAAAAAAAAAAAGAAACGTTAATTACGGGCTTAAAAATTCAAAAGCAGATAACCATCAAAATAGTCATTATCTTTGAAAATTATCAGCACCAATTTTTTAAATTTAGTTTCCACTCTCAAGCTAATTTCAGGGGAAATTGAAAAGTTACGATTTCGAATGTTTTACCTGAAACGTTACATTGTCAAGTATCTATAGAAATAAATTTATGGTAATTAAAATGGGAAATTGGGAATGCTTAAAATAGAATAAATATACTAAATATAGAAATTCAGCCGTCCAACTTGAAAATGGAAGAGTGATTTTACTTTGAAGTAAGAAAGTAAATGAAACTGGGTAAAAAAACAAAAAAAAAACTCCGGTGTAAAACTCCAGTCTAGCTACCTAATGGGTGTGTTTGATTTTTGTTTTGTTTTTTTTTTCAATAAAGTAGGTATGAAAAAAAATAACTTCTGACTTCCCTCGTTTTTGGCTGATTTTACGTGCTAAATTGAGGCCATCGCACGAAATGATCTCTCACATTTATTACAGTAGAAAAATATCAAAATATATGGTGATGAATGAGTTGGTAAAGGATCTATTTTGCTACTAATGATATATTTTTGAAAAAATTTTAATTTCAAGCGTTTTTTACAATAGAATAATGCACAATCGGCCTACTTTTTGAAAATGTTCAAAAAACAGCGATTTTTTTTAAATTTTTGTATTGACTAAGGGTATGGGATACAAAAATATTATAACTATACCATCGTAATGTCAAAACCGAATTTTCTCACATCACCCAGTAATATTAGTGCAAAAAATGACAAAATTACGAAACAAATTGTGGATAAAATCTTCTAAACAAAATATCAAAATCGAACAAAATTGGACAAGAGCTTCTCGCTCCAAAAACTAATTCTTTTACCAATAACTTTGTATAAATTTGTTTTCAAGCCAGATACAGAAAAACAGTTGGATTAAAAAATATAGCCGGTCAAATTTCTAATAAAAATGGTTATTGCATATTTTTTTCAAAAATCTAATGAAATACTTTAAAATGAGTAAGGAAAGGACGTGCTATGCACTAACGTGAAGTTCCGGGTGATGTTTCTATTGCGCGGCAAGAACCAGCGGCCAACGTTCGTAGACACGCGGACTCAATTCTCTTGCTTTTTTTGGAAATGTGCAAAAGGTGCGGTCACAATAGTTGTAAAATTACCTCAAAATAATGTGCTAAAAATTTCAGCTTTCTAACTGAATTTTTTTAATTTTCAAAACTGACTCAAAGTTTAAAAAATTAAAAAAAAAATGATTTTTGAAAATTTAAAAAAAAAGTGTAATTATTAGGTACACATATTAAACCGAAAATAATCGTTAATAGCAAGTTTTCACCATAACCCCTTTTTTTAAAACGATTTTTCAAAAATGTCTCATTTTGCGTTTTTCCAAAATTTTCTAAAAAAATATGACGGAAATGTTTTTGAGAAAAACATACCTGGAATGGATGTAGGACATCAATTTTAGATGGTTAAATGCATTATTTCAATTTTATCTCCCATAGCCCATTTGGTGTTGAATCAGAAGAGAATATCAATGATCCAGAGTCAGATAGTTGTAAAAATTACTATGAGAATTAATTTCTTTTATAAAATTAAATTAATTTTAAAATATTACATGCATATCGTATCTCTATTAAAACATAATTCTATTAACATGAGGTAACATAGCATTTACTCCAAGTAATTTGTTTAAGTATGCTGAAAAAGAATTGAGCCCGCGTGTCTACGAACGCTGGCCGCTGGCTCTCGCGACGCGATAGAAACATTACGCGGAACACCACGTTAGCGCATAACGCTTCCTTTTCAAACATATTTCAAGGTGTTTCATTCGATTTTCGAAAAACAAATGTAATAACCTTTTTTATTGGAAATTTAACCAGCTACATTTTTTGATCTGACTTTTTTTCTCTATCGTGTTTAGGAACAAAGTTGGACAAAGTTATTGGTAAAAAAAACTGTTTTTGAGGCACAAATGGGGATATTGAGGGAAAAGCACCAGTCCGATTTTGGATACATTGTTTAGAGGGTGGTAATAAAATCGTAATTTTGACCTGCAATGTAGGAGCAATCAAAAAAGTAACCCAGAATTGTTAGTTTACCTAACCAGTCACAAGTCAATATGATCGATGCATTGTTACGTCATTTTACGTACTTATTACAAATTGTAATCTTTTTTACAAAAGTTATATTACAACAACAAAAATTTGTACAATTTGAAACTTGGTTGCAGTGAAATAATTTACGTTATCAAAATTTCAAATAATTCTAGATTGCAATAAGCGAAAACTTTTTATCTTTTGGTTTGCAGGAAATACCAATATAGTAAATATAAGAACATTCCAGTTGAAGTATACGAAATACGTACGTTACATATTATACGTTCCTTATGTACATAGGTATAGCAAATTTCAAAAACAAAACAATTTATTGGAAAAGTTTGCCATACAACTAAATAGGATATTTTAAAAAGAAACATACAGCAAATTTAAACAGATAGTGCTTATACATAGGTATAAGGATGTCTTTTACTCGCAAAAGTAAAACGAACAATTTAAATGCAAATTTTACCCGTCACTAAGGACTATTTTTATAGATGCGGATTTTTCAAATGTTAACACCTCAATTTGACTACTTGTCGACAAACGTTCCCTAAAACTTGCCGAAATGTTTTTTTTTTTTTTTTTTTTTTACTCTCATTCTTTATACTAGTTGAAAATGAAAAATTGTATTTTTGCAGGAGAGATAATTTCGAGACGAAATGTTTCCCGAATATGGGTTTTGAGCAGAGCAGGTTTCAATACGTCGCGTCAATGCTTAAACGTAAATTTGGCTGGTGCAATGCATTGGCAGCGGTGCAACTGCAAGTATAGGTACGTCGCGTCGCGTCCTATACAATGCCAATCATTTAGCGCGTTAAATTAATGCTGTTTAAACATGTAAACCACCGAATGATTTGGCGAAACAGCTTACACATTTACGTTTATTTCGTCTTGTTTGGCTTGCATCTAAGAAGACATCGGTTAATTAAGAAAGAGATGCTAAGGAAAATCGTGTTTGAAAGGCAAGTAATTAGTTGAATACGAAGAGAAAGATTTCTACGTTACAACCAATAAGGAGGGTCACTAAAGCTCCGTTAATTCAATTTGAATTTTTCATTTGGCTCCTTTCAGAGATTTTAGTGGACTTTACGACTCTCGGAACGTTAGCCGATGTTTGTTAAAAGCTATTTTCCGATAGTGGAAAGCCTCTCCTTTCTGACTGCGCTTTCGGTTACAGCGAAACTTCGTTTATAAAAGGAAAGTTGTTACTTGATTACTATAATCAATGTTACCATTTCAACGAACTTTCACTTAATTAATTGCTTATGTTGTTTGTGTTCGTGTAATCAGAGTAGAATTACAATCTACCTATGTACCAACAATATAATATACCTGTCTGAAAAAAATCTATCGCTACCGTGCACTTATTTTCATTTGAAATAGCCAACAACTATATACTCGTACATGTTTACTATGCTTAGTCAGCAGCACGTATAATATTTAAGATTAAGTAATATCGGTACCTAATAATGACATGGGAAAAAATTAATTTTTTTCACTAACATTTTCAACCACGAGTGGATACTTTTAACTACTCGATGTGTAAATATCAACTTAATAAACTAAATTCGTTTGAAATCTCAAGATAATTTGAAATTCTGCAAACATAAAATTATAAAAAGTTTTTTGCGCAAAGACAGATAGCTATGTGTATAAAAGCGCACCAAATAGACTTCGTCAGTATACTACTACTACTACTACTACTACTACTACTACTACTACTATACAGATAGACGCAGTACAACGAAGAGGGAACTCGACTCGAGTAATAAAGGCCTGAGAAACGAGACGAAGAACAACGTTTCGTCATTCTGCGTTTTATATGTATTTACTACCAAACTTTCTTCCAACTTTTAACATGCTGACATTTTCAAAACGAATACCAAACCATATCGTCTCACCAGACCTACTAAGTATATTGATTTGGTGAACATAATGCTCGCAAGCAACCACAGCTGATTATTTTTTAATGCGGATATTGGTTAGTACGAAAATATAAATATAGGTACGAAGATAATTTGACTCGGGTACGCGTATAATTTACATTCAAAAAATATTCATATTAAATGTATATGTAACGTAATTTGAGATTTTTTCAAACACACCAGGCAAGCATAACAGTCTGCAAAATCATTCAGACACCTTCTGCGCCTTATGCCGCACCAATTGAGAAACGTAAATGTAATTTAAAAATATAAAGGGAAGTTCGAATTTGATCACAAGTTAAGTACCTCTACCTATATACGTTCGTTTGGAAAAGACGAAATTCAGCAACCGTTTCGATATTACCTTCGAATTACAATCCGAATTGTTAACTTATGGTAAAAATTGCATCTCGTAATTCATCATCAGACTTGAAATGCGCAACATTCGTAAACCCTAAGTAGTATTTTTATTCGAATCGTTTTCCCTATCGTGTTGCGGATGATTGTAGCGGGAAAAAAAGTCGCACAAAATGAAAGAAAAAAAGTTGAGGGTAAAACTGCCCTAGAAGAGATCAGACGAATGAATAAATAAAAAACTTTTGATTTATTAATTAAATTACTACCGTAGACAAAGAGACTTTTTTTTTAACCATTCGAGAAAAAAAAACCTATCGTGAAAAATTCATCTTGGTGTCAATTTTTCGAGGGCTTTCTTCAATTAGTGTTTGTTGCTTTTATTGGGGGTTTGAATTTTAAGTAGTTTTGATTGAGGATTAATTACTACTCCGGGACTAGAATATCTATTGTTTTCTTTTATGAGCTTGGAAACAATTCCGGTTTCGTGTTTCTTTTCTTTTCTTTTTTTTTTTTTACACAGATTTGTTTTTTATTTGTACGGCACAAAAGAACGAAATTTAACTGTGTACGATAAGTATGGATAAGTAGCCCAATACACATGTACTTCCAAAATTTCATCAGGTGCATAACACCTCTCTAGTTCAGTTTCATTTCGTAAAAAATGATATAGAAAAAGTTCTCTTAAGTCACTGTCTCTTGGCTCTTCAAAATCCAAATGGGATTTAATGCAGGATAAAAAGTTCGAAATACGTATATAGCAGTAGTTTTTAATTTTAACATGCCTACTACGAACTTGTAAGCAATAGGCAAGCACTGCAATTCATTTGAAATAAATTTTTGACCTGGAAAATCAGTTCGAGATAATATAGAGAAATCTCCTCAAAAATGAAATGTTTACTGGGTCGAAATAGTTGGATAGTTTTGCATAGCAGTGTTACCAACTTGGAAAATAATTTTAAGACACTGAGTTGTGAAATCTTGCCACGAAAAAGGGCAATATTTTCATGTTTTAGTAAATAATAAGATTGGTAGTACCAACACTGCTAAGAAAAACTATCTAACTACATATTTCGGCCCAAATGCACCTAGCCTGATTTTCTATGTCATAATGTCAATGAAAACCAGGCTATTACGGTCTATCGACCTACGACGGATGAGGGGGCATATAAAAAAATCCGTTTTAGGATCCCAAAAGGCCATTACGAAGATTTTTGTCCATGTCAGCTATTTGTTTTTATTCATTTTCTCCCCAAAACTAAAAATAATTTGCTCAACGCAAAACCGACCAAAATCGATCAAATTTGAGAAATAGGCTTCAATTAACGGCGGATTTGATATTCTAGAGCGGGAATGACCTCCGGGCAAAATTCAGTCGCGCTCAAATTTGGGATAGAGGGTGCTGAGGGGTTAAAATCGCAAAAATTGTTCTTTTTTCAACTAACCGATAGACAATGCAAAGCTGTATAACATATCCAAAATTTAGCCTTCTAAATCGATTAGGAGGGGAGTGATATCAGGGATTTTTTCCTTTTTTATTTTGAAAGAGGTCTGTTCCTCCCCTATCTCCCCTCCAAATTAAACTGGAAAGTTAAAATTTGATATGTAGACTTGGTGGAGTTCATAAATGTGTTTTTTGAGAGTTTCGACTTTTCATACCTTCTGCAACCCCTCATAACTCTGAAAATGTAGTTTTTGGAGCGGGTTTGTTTCTTATTCCTCGTATAACTCCCCTCCAAATTGAGCTAGGATGTTGAAATTTAGTACGTAGATTTAGTACAGGTCCTAGATGTGCTTTTAGGTGGTGTCGGCCTTTTAGCTTTCATTGCACCCCTCCCCCCTTACTACTGATTCAGAGCGATGCTTTTTTTTTAATTCACATAATTATAAAATGCAATATTTCACAAAAATCAGACAGAAAAAGCATCGCGATCTGTAACTTTTCAACTACCCAGGTAGAGGGTGAAAAGTGGTACCGAATCGAACTCTAATCGCATCTTTTTAACTATGTGACCGGCTTCATACATTATTTTTAGGCGGTGTAATTTGTGCAGAACATGTATTTTTTTCCCCACTTCATTCAAATATAATACGCTAATTTGTACTTGCCGTGTAATTTTTAACGAGCTAAAGAAACCATTAATGGAGTATCTCATGAAGAAAGCCCAAAATATCTACCATTCAATAAGCGAAAGTAGGTATGTTTTACAGTACCTATTAATATTCTTAATTTCAAATTTTCCAACGATAAAAAATAAAAATGAAAAAAAAAAAACTAAAAAAATAATTTATTAATAATAATAACAATTTCCCAAGTTCAACCAGAAATTTCAACTTAACGCTGCAACAAATATAATAAATGCAAAAATATGCAAATATCATAAAGCAGGTGCAATGAAGCCGGTATTTTTGAGCTCGAGAAAGTGTGAAATTTAAAGCCTATTTTCTGCTCCTCAACCAGCTGTGTTATGAATTTAAAATTATTTTGATATAAGAGTACTTTGGGTTTTTTTTTTTTGCACAACATTATATCGAAGAAGTGTGCTTATATGTTTCCAGAATTCTCATGCAATAATACGAAGTTTCAAATTGGTTGAAAATTGACGTTTCACACGAGTGTTTCAGCAATATGAAAACATTTCTTTTTTTTTTTTTTAAACGTAGGCATGTATCGGAATTTTAATTTTCGTTGTATTTGTATAGTAATTTTTGAAAATATTCAACCAACTAGAACACATTCACCTATGAGACGAAGTTTCCTGCTCCATTTCTTGATTAATGCCCCATCGATATGAAAGCAAGTCGTTGAAATCGTTTGCAGAGGGAAGATTCAACGATTTTACAACCAGGCTCAAAACAACACACCCATATAATTTCGAAAGCAAGTTAAAGGGTAAATGTAGAGAAGTACTATACGAGGGTAAACGGATATTTGGGGTGTAGGAAAAGGTACAGTAGTAAGATAACACATTACACGTGACCAACTCGTAAGTTCAAAAATGTGTAACAAAGTAGTTTGAAAAATAGATACCTTTTACACCCACAGGCCACATTCTTGCATTTCTACTCGATTCAAATTCAATTATCAACATCATGAAAATTATATCAGTAGATATAATATACCAAAATAAACTGATACACTTATCCCATGTATTTTTAATTTTGATTGGCGTCGAAATATTACGACGCGACGAATCTTATGATATAGTACGGGTGGATGTAAAATCAAAATCAAAAAAATTCTTCATAAATAAGCAGGAAGTTTTCGAGTTTTTATTTTTTATTTTTTTTTTTTTAAAAGTTGATTTCGTTGAAACGTCAAGGGGTCCGAAAAAAGGAGTAGAGAGTAGTAAAGTGCAAAAATAACCCTTATAACAACGCTACAAGCTAAGTTATTTGGTCGTCATCTGATCTGGCAGTTAGCCTAAACGTTGCTGGTTATGAGCTACCACTTCGTTTCACCGTCATTCTAAAGACGCCTTCGAATGGAAAGCAGGAAACCAAACGGCAGCAGGCTGGGCGTTATGCCATTCTCTTCGGCAAACAACACAAAAAATATTAATTAAAGTTATTAACACGAGAACCCCTTTGTATTTTATAACAGCCGTTATCATAAATCAGGCTAACTCGATAGTCTAGCCTCCGGCGTTGCTGTACCTCCCTTTGCCTACAGTTTCGCCTTAAAAACGCCGCTAATCTGAAAAACAAATATTTGGAAATGGCTTCCGTTGTTCTTCCAATTGCTATACGGAAAATATTAACGTTTATTGCATGCCTTTAAATTCGATTACGTCGTAAAATTTCTGTCGAATAAATCGAAAGATTTACAACAATTTGTAACAAAAAAAAAAACTATTTTTACATCGTTTGCTAATTGAGAATTTAATATTTTTCTTCGTAGATAGATGTATACATTTTTTTTAATTTAATTGTTCACGAAATTTTAGCGCATAGCTATTTACCTATGATCTTCATCAGAAAAGATTGCGAAGAAGAAGAAACAATTGATATATATACATGTAGTCCTAAAAACCAGTTTTCCCAATCGAATTAAAAATAAAAATCTTACTTAACCCAGATTTTTTAGTACGACCATCTTGAAATAAATCCACAACGTGGCAATCGTAAAAAAGCTTTTCAATTATTAAGGAGAAAAAAAATCATCAAATATACTCGAAGCTTCTCAATTAACGTTATTTTCTTTACAAAAAATTGCGATGAGACCATTGAAATCAATAGACATACCTGCGTATCTTTTCATACAGGTGAACTTTTTTTTTTTAAAAAAAAAAGGTATTTTTTTTCATCAAATCTAGTTTGCAGAGAAGATAAAAAGCATGTTAATGAAAGGGTAAGATCTTTTTGAATCTTCTCTGGTAATTAATACAAAAAAAAAAGATCTAAGTTTAGTACCATTATAAAATGAATCCACTAATCTTTATTACCTACTTACCCTGCTTTTAGCTTTCTTCACCTTTAAAAGAGTAAAAATGGATTTTTTGTTTCTAATAAAATTCTTTTTATCTTCCTGTATAAAATAGAACGCCTGCTTTTTCTTTTTAAAAAAGAAAAACTTTTTAAATGGCCCATAAAGGGTTAATTTAAATGTTATAACGCGTAAAGTGGGAAATTAGAAAAACTCTGAAAAAATGTATACTTTGTACTATGTATAATTCTGCGAACAAGTTTTAATTTTACTCTTTTTTCCCTTCTTTTTGTCTGCTCGCTTTGTCTTTTTTAACCACGAAATTCGCTTTTTCACCGGCTTATTAAAGTTACACATTACGGTGGTTATCAAGAAGTATTTCGAAGGGTAGTATATGTGACGTGTAATTTCAACTCGAAAAAGATGGGAAGAACTTCAGTTGACCAGAGGGATTGAACTTCAAATCATCCAGACTACCTTGGAGTATCATTTTATGGGCATGTGTGAAAAATATAAAGGTGGGAGGGAGGGAGGGCTTCATTTTGTTCATTCGGTACACGCAATATACCGATATTTTTCAGAAATCAGCTCTGATTGAGATTTTGAAGAAAAAAAAAATCATAAATAAAAATTGTTTATAACATATTCATACGTTCTGTAGCCTAATTCTTTGTCATATTATGAGGGGGAAAATGAAGAAAATGGAATAGGGTCGGCTTGCTGGCAAGAAAAGAAGAGACTGAGTTTGACGTAACCCAGCATAGACCTATTAGAACAAGCTGTTTGCTGTCTGGGTCAAAGATTAATACTGTCAAATGTACTAAAAAGTAAAGATGGCTCAAAATGAAAAGAATTTTCTGAGCGAAAATTATCATCGATCAACTAGTAGTGCTCAAAATTTGAACATAGAAATATTCAGGAGTGTTAGAAAAATTGTTTTAAATTAAAATATAATGTTAATGAAAAATATAGACACTGAAACACCCAGATGAAAATCCCTTGCTCCAGGAGTAAAGGGATTACAGACAGTTTAGAAGTCCGCTTGTTTTCCCTGTACAAGCGCTTTTCACTAATTCTGGCACTGAGATCATTGATCAGAAGTTATTCCTTCTCTAGTGGAAATCTGGTTATTGGGCAGAAGTGATTCGTTCTCTAGATAGAAATCTGAATGAATCTAATCTACGTCTGAGATCCTGACCAATCAGAATTGAACAGGAATTAGTGAACAGCGCTCTTAACGGAGAAATCTTGAATAAGTCTGGATAGAAAATTTCAGAAACCCCCTTCGCCTCTATACCTGTCAATTTCCATCATGATGTTTCATTGTCTATAATATGGATACCAAAACATCAAGATGGAAATAGCTTGCTCTAGAGGTAGAGGGACTACGGTTTAGAGTTTTGCTTGTTTTTCCCTGCAGAAGGCGCTCTTCTTTTATTTTCACTCGGCGGTCATTGGTCAGAAGTTATTCCCTTTCTAGTGTTATTCTTTGTCCATATGAAAATCTGAAAGAATCTACTTCTGAGATCTTGACCAATTAGAATTGAACAGGAATTAGTGAACAGCGCTCTAAACGGAAAAGTCTTGAGTTGTTGTCATCGTTGAGGAATCGCGTCTCTGGTGGCAAGAGATAGCATACATCTATTAAATTCTTCGATTCCTGGCACACAGAATCACTTCACGTAGATTTTTACATGGGGAATTGACAGCCGAATTCGTAGCTACAAATTCTGATCTTTTTCTTCCTTTGATCAGTTTCCCTTGAATTCGTCCTTGGACTGTCAACATCAATACACCATTTCCGCGTATTTTATGAGCAATGTACTTCAGTTTATGTTGATTCATATCTTCCACTAAAACTTTATTTTCTCTCCCACTCTTGCTAGTACTCTTACATTACTTACAAAGTTAGTCTGTGGTATTTTTAATAATCTTTTATAGCACCACATTTCGAAAGCATGGAATCTCTATTTATTATCTGCGCTCATAGTCCACGTTTCAATATTGTCCACACCTAGTCTTGAGTAACTGTGGAGAAAAATTTTCAGTTACCACCTTACCCTTGTACTAGCTGATTTTCATCTCGATGTTTCAGTGTGTATATAATAGATAGGTACTAAAACACCAAGATGAAAACCTCTCGGTCCACGATTAAAGGAATCACAGTTTAGAGTTCCGCTTGTTTGTCCTTGTAGAGGCCCTCTTCACTAATTCTGGTTCGACGGTCATTGGTCAGAAGTTATTCTTTCTGTAGATAGAAATCTGAAAGAATCTACGTCATATCTACATTTGAGATCTCAACCAACCAGAATTGGAAATAGGTTGAACAGGAATTAGTGAACAGCACTCTAATGCAGAAGTCATGAGTAACTTTAGACGAAAAATTTATGTAATTTCCTTATCATTGAACCCCCTCATCTCCATCTTGGTGTTTCATTGTCTATAGTCTGTAATGCAAAATTCTCTTTTCGACTTCTTCAATCGTCATTTTTTTCTCGCATTTTACGGAAAAAAATTTTTCCTTCAAGATTTTGTATAATATTTTACTTAAAGATTTTTTTTTTTTTATACTGGGCGTGTGTAATTTCCAAGACTATTACGCCCAATGGACAGGGGATCTAAATCTGGTTTGTTAACTTGAGTTCTTTTATTAGATAGAGGATTTTGGAGATTTGAAATGGATCATCAAGAATGGTTTCAGAGTTTTCTGGTATATTTTGTTTTGATCGTATTGTTTTGAGGTTAGTGCAGTGAAACAGAAGGTGTTTAACAGTAATTTCTTCTGAATTGCAGAACTGGCAATTTGGTTTGGGAG
>FIZR01013847.1:0-36073 GCA_900060175.1 Ferrisia virgata | reverse complement strand
CCCCCCCCCATCATCCGTTGGTCGATAGACTGTAATAGCCTGGTTTTCATTGATAATATGGCATACAAAATCGGGATAAAAACACCTATTTTTTTTTTTTTTTCATAGCTACCGAAAATCTCTAACGATAGAAGATCATTCAACTATCCATCAGCTGCAGCCATAGTAATTAAATCGCGTATATAATGCTACGCTTATGCGATGTTCGTGTTTTACTGGTTTATACACATCGGATTGACCTAGAAACTGACCACAACACGTTGAATGGAAATTAATACCTTCGGTTTAGCTTTTAAATGTAATGAAAGTGGGTCTCGGCGTGGCTCGGTACCTCAGTAGTAGTAGTAGTAGTACCTCGATGGACGGTGGTGCAGGTATCGGCCATTTCATTGTGTACTGCATCATATGGTGTGTGTGTGTGTGTGTGCTATATGCGTTATTCTTTCATATAGACGTAGAGAGAATAGATATAGCTCGTATTTCTTTTGCTCTCACTATCATTTATAGTATACACTGTCTGGTACTAGTAAAGTAATGTGCTCATGTACAATAATAATCAGTATAATTATCCGATGCGGTGGGTAGTAGGTCTAGGTAGTAGGTGCATTACATACCACATATAAATCGACATAATACACGAACGTAGACGTATTAGGTACACGTGCTCGCTGCCCGTACAATTCTTGCTCGGACTTTCTCACGGCCTTATGTCAATATTACGAGGTAATTAATCAAAAATAGTATCGCTTCTCGATCTTTTGCAATTCAACGCGTTAGATTATATTTACCAGATATACCTATACCTTACCGACCTAGCTAAACGTATAAGGCGACTTGGTACAGGTCTGCATAGTACATATGGCCCAACTTTAAAAGTATACTTTACCTACGTAGGTATATGAAAAGAAATCAAAACCAATTCGCACGTGGCTTCAGATACGTACAGTCGAGTCTAACGCAGGCTATAGAATTACTCCTATCTCTCTTCTACCCATATAAACAGGTACCCTGGATGCTGATACTACTGATGGATCTACCGATATAGTATTGTACTGCAGGTAAATAAATCCGCGTATAAAACTCATTACGATCAAACCGGCTCGACTCGACTTCCAGTATACATCAGCTACCATTTAACGCTACCTTGTACGTTGAACTACGAAACTTTATGAATAGATCCGATACGAGCGTATAATTTATTAATTCGCGATGACCTATACTACGACGAGTTAATGCACAAGCACACACTGTACGTATAGGTAGGTAACATTACACCGCATCGTATCGTACCGTACAAACAAATACACAACAAGACGAGACGTGATTAAACCTCATCAGCCTCACAGTGCATCACACATAATTAAGGCCAACTAACTTTACCCTTTGACACTATTAAAACTGTAGTCGTTTTACGCGATGGACGAAAATCAGCCAAATCATTTTAATTTTTTTTTCCGCCATCTCGAGATGTGCCTGCCTGCCTGCCTGTACCTACCTAGGTAAAGTAAAACCGCAAATAAACTTGTATATAGCTAGATAGTTGTACTTATTCGAGATTCGTTAATATTTCATAATAATGTCTTCTCCTTCCTTTCAATAACTTCCTTGTGTATGGCAGTTGAGATAGGCAGGTAGGTAGCTAGCTGGGTACCTAGGTACTCGGCACAGACTTGTACGCTTTCCTTTCATGCACCATCTATTCGAATAATTTATGACTTAAAACGAAGCACCCGCGATTTGATGACATTTCCATTATAACGATGATGGAAAGATATTGATGATTTTTAGGTGACTTGCTCGCTTTCTTAAATCTTTATTTCGGAATCACCTCTTTTTTTTTGTAACTACTTATTTGAGTACCTTTTTTTTTTTTTTCACCTATAGATACATACTTATACTGGCAAACTGCATCTGGGTTAATGAACCAGCCACTTAGGTACCCATAGATAACACACAGATCTCCAAGGAGAAATGTCATTGAGAAAATCATTGCGATTGGCAACACTGAAAATTTCGTTTTACAAAATCGTGATCATTTAAACAGAATAACCGTCCCCTCCATAACCCCTGCCAATGAAAAATGCGGGTCAGAAAATTGATTGAAAATCGCGAAAAATTGTTGTAAAACTGGGTAAAAATGGACCTAAATTAAGGAAAAATTTCGTTAAAAATTATCGGAAATTGGAAAAAATTTGATAAAAATGGGTGAAAATGGGACTAAAATATGGAAAACTACGTTTAAAATCATCAAAAATTGGTTTAAAATTTGATAAACTAGAGATGCTAGCGTATATTAAGAACGGACTCTGAGTTGAAAAAAAATTTCAGAACAACAAATATCAAATCAAAATAGAGAAGTGAAAAAAGATTTCCACGGAAATGCATTTTGTTGCGAAGGAAATGGTCCAATTAGGACTCTTTGGAAAGTAATATGTCGGTCTATAATGGATTATTTGATCCCAAAATCTAATGAAGACATGGTCCAAATGAAGCATTTTGAAAAATAATGTCCGTCCCTAATGGATGGTTTGGTTTCAGATAGACTATTTGATCCCAAAATCTAATGAGGAAATAGCCTAATTGAGACACTTTGAAAAATAATATCTCGGTCTGTAATGGAGACCATTTGATGACTAATGACTATTTAATCTTCAATGGACTATTTTTTTACTGGTTGAAAGATTTGGTAAAAATGGGTGAAAAGTGCAGAAAATTGATCGAAAATCATAATAACATTCTGAAAAATGATTGATAATCTATCAAAAAATATGGAAAAAATGCTTTAAAATCATCAAACATTGGATAAAAATCTGGTAAAAATGATCGAAAATTAGTTAAAAAACATTTGACAAAAATCAGTGATAATTAGTGTAAAATATGAAAAAAAATTTGTTGAAAATCATGAAAAATTTGATAAAAAAAAGTGAAAAGTGCGAAAAAATTGATCTCAAATCACGAAAAAATGTTGAAAAATGGGTAAAAACTGAATTGAAAAATGAGAAAAATTTATCGAAAATTGGTTGCAAATTTGACAAAAATGAGTAAAAGAAGTGGGAAAATTAATCAAAAATCACGATAAAATGACGAAACATGGATGAAAATTTAATAAAAATGGGGGAAAAATGCAAAAAATTAATCAAAATCACGAAAAAATGTTTAAAAACGAATAAATAAAAAATTAAAATCAGAAAAAAATTGTTTAAAATTATTGAAAATTTAGTTTGGTAAAAGATGAGTAGGAATTGACCTCAAATATGAAAAAAATCGTTGAAAATCATCAAAATTTGGGTACAAGTATAGCAAAAATGGGTAAAAAATGTCAAAAATTGAACAAAAATCAAGAAAAAATTTTGTAAAATAGGTAAAACTACTCAAAAAATGAAAAATTGGTTTTAAAATTACCCTAAAAATTAAGTATAATTTTCCAATAGAAAATTAATATTAATCTAAAGATAGCATCAAATCAATTTTACACCATGAAAAAAAAATAAAAAAATAAACGTGTTACTGTATCAAGACGTGATCTTCATAAATTCACAAAAAATACAGCACATATTCAATTATCACCGGCACCTCGGAATATAATTACCTATTTGGAAACGTTAAAAACTGCGCCAAAAATATGTATAACCTAAAAACTCCACCCATTTTAATTTTATTCCTATTGCAACATGGATCTCGGCAACTTTATATTTCTCATTAACATGCAAATAGCAGGTATGATATGAAACTGCCACCAAATCCCAAAAAAATTCACTCACCATCCGCATCATCTTGATATCTTGTACTGGTAAATACATTTACGTATTTTCATCCTGAAACAAACCATCGCAGCGATTAATTATTCCACAGTCTATGTAAATTACTTAATTTCACGTGTAAAAAATAGTACATATAAAGCAGACGATACGATCAATTGTGTCATTTTGCAACCGGGCTAGTAATATTTCAAAAAAAAAAAAAAAAGTTTCGCGGTTTAATTAGGTACCAGGTACAATCGTATTCCATTCAGCATGCAATGCAGAGAGCTCGAGATTTGCTAAAAAGGTCATTATACGCCTTAATGCTGCTGATAAATGCGGCTATGCTCTCTTCACAAGCATTCCTCCTCAGGACGATCAACGTCAATGATAATATCATCGAGAGTATATTAAAGTGTACTAATTCGTATTGCGGATTTTATTCCTATTACATCATGGTATGTCCTCTAGTCTTAAAAGTACCATGTTTAAGTAAGGGGGTTCCGAAGACACTCGCGTTCATTCATAGGATTATCATCTCATCTGAATACTCTTAACGTAGCTTTGGCAAAAAAAAAAAAAATTGGTACCTGACCATGCTTCACTTATGTACATTTAGACACGTCTCAGTCTCGTAAATAGTTTCGTAACCTTCGATTATTACGTAAACAAATTAAACATGTAAATGAACGCGAAGTAAATTAGCGTTTACAAATCGGCACTGGGTGGGGGGGGGGTGGGGATCCCTACCTTGTATCAACAAGTCGTGATAGGTTGATCTAGTACGTGGAATTAAAACAGGTGACAATGTATAATTGTATACCTTATACTGGACTGATCTTTTTCATACCTTAGAATATCCAGATTACAAGTACAGAGTGTTTCGAAAGTTCTACGTGAATTATTTGTTAGACACTTTTGCGTGTCCAAAGATTTTGCTTTTTCAGGAAATCTGCAAACGGCGGGGGTCACAATAGTAGTGAGAAGACCTCAAAAGGTTGTGGTAAACATTTCAGCCTCTTGACTCAATTTTTCAATCTTGCAAAACTCACTTAAAGTTTAAAAATTTTTTTGGAATTTTTTTCTAAAAATGAAATTATTATACAGACTTGAACTCAAAATGGTCATTGCCAACAAATTTTCATCATTACCCCTTTTTTCAGTTTTTTTTTTTTTTTTTTTTTTTTTTTTTAAATTTCCCTTTTTTTGTTTTTTTTTGTCAAAAAGGTCATTGCCAACAAATTTTCATCATTACCCCTTTTTTCATTTTTTTTTTTTTTTTTTTTTTTTTTTCATAAATGTCACTTTTTGCGTTTTTTTACGATTTTCTGAAAAACTACGAAGGAAATTTTTTTGGTAAAAAGCCCTCTTGAAATGGATGTAAGGCATCAATTTCAAACGATTAAGACAATATTTTAATTTTATCCCCCACAAACGATTTTTCAGGGGTGCTTAACGGATGGTTTTTTCAGTTTTTTTTTCAACAAATTTTACATCATTAGAAATTTTTTTCAGTAAATTCTCAGTAAAATAGACTACACTTACTTTCGAGAACTGAAGATCCGTTTTCCTCATTTTTGTCCTTTTCAGGAGTGCTTAATTGGTATTCCAGCATACAAAAGTACAGTATAAATGCTTCAAAAAATGGGGGGGGGGGATTTAAAAATTACCTTCCAGAGTCTAAAATAGATGAAATGTCTCTCGTGACAAAATTTTTTTCGAAACATCATTTTCTCAATTTTTAATAAATTCATTTTAAAATGGCCTTTTTTGAGTGACACAAAATCACCTGTAAGTGGGTAAAATTAAAATATTGCGCTTCATCTTCCAAAATCGATGTCTTACAACCATTTCAAAAGAGCTTTTCTCAAAAGAAAATCTCGAAAAGAGAGGTAATGATGAAAGCTTGCCGCTAATGATCATTTTGGGTTCAAATATGTATAATAAATCTATTTTTAGAAAACAATTAAAAAAAAAAAGTTTTTATTCCATTTATTAAAATTTTTTGAACTTTAAGAGTTTTGCAAGATTAAAAAATTGAGTCAAAGAGGCTGATATTTTTACCAGAACATTTTAAGGTATTTGGCACAAAATCGATTTCAAGTATCTCTACTTCGTTCAGTATTACGATTAAAACATAGCTTGGTAACCAAGTTGCAGGTACTCAGCAGACCCACGGGGGCGTTACGATTTTAGGTATTTTTCGAAAATAAAGAAGTTGTGAAATGAATTCAAATGTAACTAGGAATTTTGTGAACCATAAAGTCAATTCCATCACACAATAATTGATTAGCAAGGAGGGAGAGGAGAGACGATAACTTTTAGAAAATTATTATTCAAGTAGTAATCCTTTCTTTAAACATAAATTTGCCTAAGCGAAGCCATGGTGAAAGTTTTGGAAAAATAATATTTTTACTTATAAAAACTGTAATTTTGGAAATATTTAAATAATTAACGTAATTCGTAATTTTTTAAACTTGATAACCTAATTAGCTGCAAGAATTAGAATTCTTTTTTGGGGGGAGGGGGGAGTTGGGAAAGGTATTGACCAGCAATAGCTCTCCTGCCCTTAGGCTTAAGTCAGAGTTCTAGTAAAAGAAAATATAAAAATTTACGATAATGGTAAAAATTAGACTCTTGCAAAGGTTTGGTTGGGGGGGGAGCAAAAATTTTGAAAAAATTGTACTTTTTAATCATAAAAAACTGCATTTTTAGATAAACTTGATTAACTTATGAAATTTTTTAGACTTGATAGCTCAATTTAAAAAAAAAATTAATCAAAGCGTATCTTTAATAGACATTTACATAAGATTTTTTTCTGTGATTTGAGTTTTGATTTATTATCAAATCGACTACTTTTAATACTGCTTTCGAATGTTTAAGACATTCTACATTTTAGGATGGGCTAGTGAATGGTCCCAAAACATTTTTGCGTCACCCATGAACCCCTTGTAATTACGCCCCTGGTTGGTATCAAGCAGAGTAGGTACTAGGTACATGATTTTTGATTTCATAAAAAAATTTTTAAAGAAGAAAGAAATATCTGACATGGCTACTAAAAATGTTCTCGATGGTCTTTTAAAATTCCAAAATAGAATTTATTGATACTACCCCTCACCCTCCTGCCGTTCGTCGGTTGTAACTAATAGTCCGCAATAGTCAAGTTTTCACTGACGATATGATATCATAGATAATTTGAATAAAAAATAATGAATATTTTTTTTTTGGTCTTGCATAGTTAATTAATTATTAAATTGTTTTGATTTTTGTTTGAATTTTGAAAATTTAAATCAACTAGGGAGGCTTCAAGGGTCGAGTAGAACTCCCAAATTTCAATCAAGTTCAATTGACGTCATTTCTTTCAATACCCCCTTCTACTTACGAAAAAAAAAAAAAAAAAAAAAAAAAAAAAAAAAAAAAAAAAAAAAAAAAAAACTAAAATTGAAAACACCTTGTACCTATGTATCATTATTTTTCTATGCATTTTCAACATATCATAAAAACTGTGAACTACTAAACTTTTGGGAATCCCCCTTCCCCTCCAATCGGAACGAATAAAAAATTATCGGACCCTCAACCTGACAAAAAACAATTTCCCCTGTCGCATACTTTTCGAACATGCTGTAATCATCCAAATATAAATTCTTCATCCGAACTGGTTCTATTACGTTAAAACTATACACGTAGGTATACTACTTATTAATTTAATTAGCGATATTATTAAACCAATCGTAACGTAATTTGATTAATAATTAAACCATTTAAGGTAATTCAACCTATAATGGCTCAATTTCGCCCATTGGCATACTCATAAAAGGGATTACGGATGACAGGATACTCGTACACATATGTAACGCTGCACCAGTGTAAAGTGCACTTATATACGCATACCAACGTACGTACTTTTTCGATACGCAGGTACATATAAATTGTAACAATTAACGACGTTTTAACCGCTGCACTTTCCCTTTAATTAATCGCACAGAGTCGCAGATTAATTCCATCGAGCGCGCGCCCGATGCAACGTTGAAAGTACGTATCTAAGTAAATAAATTCAGGAAGTTTTTTTTCCCTCGCCTTAAAAGAAAAAAATTCATCGAAACTGATTACGCGAATACAAATTAAGTACAAATATTCACTTTTACCAGACAACGTGGTGGGGACGAGGATGAATGACGTGACGCCATTGTCCACACATTACGATGAAATTAATGAGCGTGAACTATTACAACGTGTATGCAATTGTGCATTCGTCGTTATAATAAATGTTGCATACTACACCCCGTGCTCCACACCTCACCCATCATTCTATTCTGTGTTTTGTCTTGACTATACGTGTAGACGTGCATATTACACGTACACACACATACACCGATACGATTGTAAAATCAAATTCTCCTAAAACAATTGCAACCAGTTTAAGGGGTCAAGGGAAATAAATCGATTCATATGTATAATAAAGATACTTATATAAAGATAAAGGGTCCTTTCTTCACCTGTCATCCTGTTCTTCAAACATATGCATGCGTATGAATAAGTCGTCTAACATAGAGACGATGTATTGGTAAGTTTAATTAATGGTTTCCTCTGTGGCTCGAGACCGAATTAACCTTATCGTTTGAACTCTGCCCGAATATAGTATCATACTCAACGCCTTCGGGCGCAGTTTCCTCTTTTTCTATTTTTCGTAACATCTTCTTCATTCTTGATCCTTATGTGTAATTACGACAATAGAACAAATTGTTGGCAAACGTGGAAAAAAAAACGACTTATGATGTGCCTGTCGCATGTTGTAAATATGGGCTGCTGTGCTTTCGTTCGTATGTGCGTACGCATACTCGTATCGTACGTCTACGTAGTATGTACGTAGACGTACATAGCACATTGACATATTACAAGAAGAAGAGTCATAATGCACATTATGGGATCCGCAGTGCTGAATACACGTTCGTTCACATGTTTCCTTTTGGAGGCTGGAATGCATTGAGACGTATGGATGGACGAACTGACTGGATTTGGAGAGGATACGCGAATATCGACCAGTTTGATAGAATACATACGAGGAATTTTTTTTAAAACTCATTATAACCAGTAAGTAATCCAACGTGGAGGAATACGAAAGGAAAATGGAGATATTAAGCAATTCCAAATCTTGAATATGCACTACAATGCTCATTTTTAGCCTGATTTTCTACGTCAATTAGTCAATAAAACCCAGCGATTCGAGGGAAGGAGGTTTGGTCCCTCCGGCTCCGGCATTTTTGATTCAAGTCTCTCTAACTCCGGCTCCGGCTCCGGCTCCAAGATTTTCAGTTCAAGTTGCTCGGGCTCCGGCTATGAAAAAATCTACCAGAGGGGACCCTTCTCCCTCCGGCCTCCGGCTCCGCTCCGGATCCTCACTCTCAACGTATGAGTGAAGTGCAAATTCTTTCACTTCCAGAAACATCATTATCATCGTATTATGATTAATACTTTCAAAATCTCGTTTAAAAAGAAAAAAAATTCAGCGATCCTGAGAAAGGCACGATTTTTTAAGAGGTACCTGCGGCTTCGGCTTCGTCTCCAACGAAAATCAAACGGAGGAGGTTCTCTTCTTTTCACCCTCCGGCTCCGGATCCCTGATGAAAACTACGCCATTATGGTCTATCGATCAACAGGGCTTGAGGGCGGCGGGGGGGAGGAATATTAACGAAATACGGTTCATAGAATCATAGAAAACCATTAAAACCATTTTTGACCATGTCAGGTATTTATTTCTATTCCCCCTTCTCAAATAAAAAATTTACTCAGCTCAATACCTATCAAAATCAGTCGATTTTGGGCAGTTGGCTCGGATCAGCGGCGAATTTCATATTTTTGAGTGGGAATGACCTTAGGTCAAAATTCAGCTATACCCAAATTTGGAGAAGGGGGTGTTGAGGAGCCGAATACGCAAAAATTGTTCCTTTTTGTGCCAATCGATAGAAAATTCGAAGCTGTATAACATATCCAAAAATCAGCCTCTTAGGTCAATTAGAATGGGAGATATGAGAGGTTTTCCCTTTTTTTGGCCCAAAAAGAGACCTTTTCCTCGCATATCTCTCCTTCAAATTGAGCTAGGAAATTGAAATGTGTTCACTGTTCATTTGTAAATTTTTGCGACGAATTTTAAAAAATATAAGAACCACAAAAAACTGATAAAAAAAATAATAAAGAAGGTAGGAATTGGTGAGAAGGGGGAGGGATAGTAAAAAAATTCGCGGGATGACGCCAAATGAATATGGTAAAAATTTGACATCTCCAACTTGACCCTTACCTTTTCGCCAGCCCAAGCCCCATGCGCAAGATTTTTCAGGACGAAGTGGAGGAGGAGGAGTTTTAGGGTTATGTCCAACTGTCTACATTTCGATAAGCTAACTTAAGAATTGGATTCGAATTTTCGATGCCCAAAAATTATAAAATTCAATATGTTTGTCAAAAATACATACACTTGAGCGAAGCAACAATGGTATTTTTAACCATATAAAACTGCATTTTTAAAGATATTTTAGTCACTTACACAATTTTTAAGATTTGATAATCTTATCTTCTATAAAAATGCAATTTTTTCGGGCACGATGGAGAAGAGGGAGTATTCAGCCGTCCTTGCGCACAAGCCTGCCCATCTCATTTTTTGGCTTAAAATTTCAAAATTTACGTGAAAAAAAATTTTTGTTTCAATTGTTTTCAATTCTTTGGTATTAAAGTGTCACAGTAGTAGACCACACGAGAGCAAAAAAAAAGTTTTCTCGATTTTATTGTTTTTCAGAAGTTACAAAATTCTGCATAAACATGGGAAAATTTATTTATTTTGAATTTTTTCAAGGTAATGAAGTGAAAATACGAAATCTGATCTTTTCTTATACCATAATAAAAAAGTATTTGTTTTTCGCATTCTCATCACACAAAAATTCAAAATATTCGAAGAATTTTTCCATTTTTGAACATGATTTTAAAACCCTGGAAAAATAAATCGCGAATTTTTTTTAATCTCACTTAGTCTACTATGACACGTTAATACCAAAATAAATTGTCTATATTATTTTTCATGTAAATTTTGAAAATTTAAACCAGGTGGTGGGAGGGGGGTAAGGGTCAAGTAGGAGACCCCAAATTTCTAGCACTTTCATTTGACGTCATTTCGCAACTTTTTTTCACTATCCCCTTCAGGCCTTCAACTTTCAGAAATTGAAACGCCCCAGCAAGAAATTACCCTTTCAAAGACCCAGATTGGAAAAACTGATTTTAAATTCGGAAATGATGAAAATAAGGTCTAAATAATTTAATGTGTGTAAAATTTTTACATCAAATATAGTCAACATTTTATGCCATTTTGGGAAAATATTTACATTAAACAACTATTCCACTATTTTACCCAAGCAGAGCCTTTGGGTCCATTTTTGTCATGCAAGAATGGTTTATCAAGTTAAGAAATCTTAGAGGAATTCCCCTTTTCCTCTCAGACATAACCACCTTGAAAAATTTTTCCAGTTGATATATGTTTTCAAATATTTTTCTTCCTTCTCACACTCGTCTGTTCAGTTCACCTCTCAAGGCAGATTTCACCTAAAATAATACCGAATTGATGTCCTCCACTTCCAGACATTTGACACTTTCAATTAACCTTTTCCAAACGTTCAAACCGCGAACCAACAATGCTGCGGTACGATTTGAGCTTTGTAAAAGATCACGTTATGAGTTTTACTCCTCGCGACACATACGCATCGTATTTACGCGCCAGTGCGTTCGACACTGGCACGATAGTTAATTTTAGCAGGGACCACATTTGATGCGGGTACGGAAGATTAAGATGGCATATCTTCGGGAACAGTTCGTCGAATATTTCTACTATCAAATTATAAATAGTACACGGCGCGTACTCGTCGTCAACTCGCGTTCGTAAATACAATTTGTATACGCATTTTTCGATGAAAAAATTTTTTTTTAAAATCCACACGTTTTCGAAAAACCAGAGAATAATTATATAAAAAAATGCGTTAAATTTTTTGATCTAAAAAAAAAAATTACAAGCACTCGATCGCGATATGTCGGATAAACGATGGTGGAGTATACCGAGAATGTTCGTGTTTCCTTTATGGAATAGTGGTGTAGGTGGTACGAGTACTCCGACTGTGGAAACTAATCAGCCTGCGGTCGGTGCAGGCGGAATCCTAACAAACAAGTCGCAATCGGAAGACCGTTGTTTGGCTCACGCGGACCGACTGTCGAGTTCGAGATCACCGGAAAGCTCAGACGATGACGAAGACATAGAAGAATTTTTGGAAAAACAACGCAACGCTCGACTCGGATGCAAAGATAACAGCCAACAGGTACCATCGTCGACCAAATCGCGAAAATACTCCACTCCGGTGGCCGAGCAACAACATCCATCCGAGGAGAGAAAATCAAACCGTAGATCGAAACGTTTTAGTCGAAGTTCGTCCAAAAGCAGCACCAGTACAAAGTATTCTTCCGCAGGTAAGACCTCGGATGACGTTGAAGTAGAGAAAATCATCAATGAAACCATATACGAGGTAACCGGTTCGGCACCTCCGATAAGTTTCTCGTTTTTTCAAGAAAATTCCGTCGAACGTATCGACGACCAAGGTACTGCTCGTGCTAAGGAGGTAATCGATACCGACGACGAAACGCTTTATATAAATTCATCGGTAGTCGCAGCAGACGATCCGATAAATCAAATCGATCCCGATCAACGTAACAATAACGTTATTCGCTGCAATGATGATGACGACGACGACGACGACGACGACGACGATAACAATAACCAACATACCGATAATAACGACCAACAAGATAATAATTGCCATCGAGAATCAACCGTACAATCCAACGAATCTCCTTCCGACGATAAAAACTCGTTCAATAATACCAGCAACAGCGGATCCTCCAGCAAAGAAAGACACGTAACTAAACTAACAATACTGCTGAGTCCGGCCAAGAACGCGGCGGATTCCATTGGCCAGCACTGCGAACCGCATAGTTTCGAAGAAATTCGCCCAGAATGCGGAAACCGTACAATTTCGACCGATTGTTTGTATTCGGTTATCGATAAAAATGCCAAAAGTCAAATATCTGCTTCGAATGCTGCGCAACTCGACGATCCGCACGGAACCAGCGTCGAAGAGCCTTTAAATAGCCCCGATTACGCGGAACTAAGCGAATTCCATTCTTTGAAAGCTGCATCGGTATCAGGCACCGCTACTGATGAAGTAACCAGCATGGAATATTGTCAGCATCGGGCTAAGCTGAAGACACGGTTTCGAAAACTCAGCCTAAGGCGGAAACGTCGCACGAGTCAGCCGACGCTGAAAAAGATGAATTTAAACATCAACCGAGCTTGGAAATCGATTCGAGGCTGGTGGCACGACGAAAAATCCAAACTAGGACATCTTCGTCGTAAAAGCTTCGTTAGAGACGAGCCCATCACAGACGGTTCGGTCAGCTCTTCCAGCGGCGTCGACGATAAATCGTTCTACGAATCGATACGACACTTGCACATACCCGAAGAAAAACATTTCACTCCGAGTCAACTCGATGAGGACGGATATTGCACACTGGAACTGAAAACCGATCCGAACACCGAGTCCGATCACGATAGAATAGATTTTGTTAAATCCGACGACGGAGATGTTGCTGTGTCCGAATTCAGCCCCGTTCGAAGACGTAAAAAACCACCCTATCCCCCACCCCTACGTATGTCCACCGTCAACGCATTCCGTAAAAGCAAATATACCGTTCAAGTGAGTCCGACTCTATCAATTCTTCATATAGTACGACCTTTTTAGCTCAAAAATCACCCGAACTCGATCTAGCGTGGAACATGTAATTCAATATTCTGAACTTCCTTACAATCTACGAATATTTTGGGGGCAAGAAGGTGCAAAATTTGTTTTTTCAGGAAATTACTTCCCAAATAACGCACTTACCCAAGAAATGTTGAAACAAAAGTTGCAGAGCATCAAAAAACAAACATTTTTACTTCTTTGTCCTTTTCCCCCAGAAGGTCGTGAAGAGTAGCTAGAATGTCCAGAGAAAAATCATTTTCGAAAATCTCCAATCGACATCAAAATTCTACTTAAATCATTTTAAGGATCATTTTTCTTGCGTAGTACTTCCCACTGTTATGTAAAATGCTAAACATAAAACTGTCCCCTTTTATCAAAGTGGGGGAAGGGAGGGAGGGTGTTCAAAATGTTACAACTTTCTCAAGAGGTAAGTCCATTATGCTAAAATATTTGAAAAATTGGTTCAAACAATTTTTGTAGATCGTAAAAATGCAAACGTTTTCGATACCTTAATTTTTTCCTGGGTGCCCCTGGGACAAAGCTATGGCAAAAAGAAAAAAAGTGACACTTGAAAATTCTTCTAGAAATGAATAATTTACGCCTAGGCGAGTCAGGTATAAATTCCAGTGAGCCAAAAATTGAACGAGTCCAATGCAGGAGTTTTTGAAAACGCGGAATTCCATTTTAATAACCATTTCAGCATTGGACCCGAATTTCAATTCCGATGGGGAGGTTCGAAATCCAGAAATTTGGCAAATTTCAAACATTGATGTCGATTTACGAGGACTAAAATCAGCTATTCTAGGTGAATGGAAATTTTCATCTTTTAGACCCTAATTGGGCTCCAAAACCAGCTGTTCAAATTTAAAAATTTTGTTAAATGCATACAAAGTGCTACCAGATTTCATAAATGGGGTTTTAATGCGCTGTTTTAGGATTATGAAACTATCAAGATTTGAGACAATTTAGAAATTTTTTAAATCGATACCAATTTCCAAAATTTGGAAAATTTTGGGGGTTTTGGAACCTCCCCTTCCGAAGCCCATTTTGGATCCAACGCTAAAATAGTTCTCAAAATCGAATTCCGTGACAACAAAAACCTCTGCATTAGGCTCATTCAATCTTTGGCTCGATGAATTTTATTCACTGACTCGAAAACCATTACAATTATTTTTGGCCGATATTTATTTTTTATTCTGCCCTCCTCCGAAAACTAAAATCATCTTCTGTAGTCGATACCAACCCCAATCTTCTAAATTCAACGAATATATCTGCACGAGTAAGGACGCCCTTTGATCAAAATTTACTTCTACCCAAAATTATGGAAGGAGGTGCTGAGGGGCCAAAACAGCAAAAATTGTTGATTTTAGAACCAATCGATAGAAAACCAAAAGTTGTATAGCATTCCCAAAAATCAGCCTCCTGAGTCAGTCAGGAGGGGAGTGTGGGGATTTTCATCTTTTTGACCTTAAAAAAAGGCTCTCCAAACTGGGCTAGGAATTTGAAATTTGAAATACAGACTGAGTAAGTGCCACAGATGGGCTTTTTGTGAGTCTCAATTTTTTAGTCTCATTCTCCTTTACAGTGCAAAAAATGTAGTTTTTGATACATTTTTCGTATTTTTTGAGTTTATTTTCCGCATAATTTCGCTCCGAATTGAGCTAGAAAGTTGAAATTCGGTATGTAGATTATTTTGGTATAAGTTTTAAATGTGCCTTTCATGAGTTTCGACTTTTCTACCTCATTACAACCCCTAACAACCGCAAAAAAGTAGTTTTTTGTCGGTTTTTCTTATTTTTTGGGTTTGTTTCTCGCATATTGCCCCTCCCCTCACCCTTCAAATTGGGCTAGGAAGATGAATAGGGCTTAAATTTGCCTTTTGATGCTTTCAACTTTTTCAGCCTCCTTACATCCTCCCCCCACCCTTATCCTGATTAAGAAAAAAAACACTGCTTATAATATTTCACGAAAATCAGGCTGGATTTTTTTTTTTATTTTCATCTTAGCTCTGTTCCATGGTCATCTGGGAAAAAATTTTAAAAAATAAAATGCTTGTTTTTTATCACTCTACAACATTTGTCTGAACCAATTTTTTGAATTTTTCAACATAACGGACATACTTCTTGGAAACGCCGTAACTTTCTGAACGGCGGTCCCAGTCCCCCTTTCTCTTCTACTCCCTGCCCCCCCCCCACTTTGACAAAAGGAGATAGTCTTACGTCTTTACTATTTCACATAACAGTGTTGAAGTAGTACGCAAGAAAAATGCTGATTTATGAAAATTATTTTTTTCTGGACGCCCTAGCTCCTCCCCACGACCTCCTGGGGTAAAAAGTCAAAAAAATGACAATGTTCTTCTTTCAATGCTGTACAACTTTTGTTTCGACATTTCTTCGTTAAGTGTGTTATTTGGGAAGTAATTTCCTAAAAAACCAAACTTTGCATCCTCCCCCCCCCCAGGTGCAAATTATGCATGTATTTCAAGTAAATTGGGGAATATTGAAATACATACATACTCCACAGTACCTATGTACGAAATATTCGCTCTCTGTGAATTTTGATCAGGTTCGAACCTAAAAAGCCTATACTAATATGCTTTGAAGGATGAGGAGAGAGGGGGTACACAAAAATTACAAATTATCAACGTTTTTGTAGTCGATACAAACACGTAGGCAATAGGTAGGTAGGTATCTATGGCGAATTTCAACTAAATACGGTGTTTTTTCGACGACTTTAGCCAAAATAAATTTTTCAACCGTATTTTGAAACGATGCCAAAGTCTGAACCGTTATAAATAAAAGTCTACGTTTGATTACATTATTACGTTCATCAACGTGTTTTAAATATGTAATACACTTTTCACATTACATTACATACGTTACTTTATAGTATAATATGTTGGTACTTAAAGTACCCTACACATTCTCCTATCTGTGTACACACACATATACCTATGTCTATATGTATACTTCGTAGTGGTACTTTTATTGATTCGAATTCATTTTACTACTTTCTAAACTCATATCAACACAATGTTTTCGCTTATTCTCCGCATACCCTGCTTTTCTATGTCATCGTTGACCTATTAAATGGCATTGGAAAAAAAAAAATTCTCATGCGATATATGGGCTACCGCAAAGTTACCCGTATACGCTTAGGATAATACTACAAAATGAAAAAATTCCATATCACAATACAAAATAAACTTAAGTAACACATCATCAAATATCAGATAGAGGTACGCGTATTATAAGACACATATATGGATAAAAAAAAAAAAATCACGAATCAGCATTGCAACGGTTTCATTAGCGAATAACAGAATTTTTAAATTTCTCTTCCAAATATCTCAAGAGAATATACGAGAACCGGTTCGAGCGGCGAATGTTAACGCGCTTGTGTAATTAAGGTATTTTGATTCGAATTTTAGCCAAACCGAACGTAGCATCCAACACATTGCACAGACAGATACCTATGCCCAATCCCCCAACACTGTCCATTTTGTTAACAACTCTTCCAAACGAACCAGTAAAATAAATTACTTTCAGTTTTCCCTCGCGGCTGTAAAATTCACCAGAATGTGGCTCGGTGGCGACCTATGATAAGCATTAGGGCCGGAAGAGAGGAGGCTGTGTTTCCGAATATTTACAATTTCTTTCGCGTGCATATTCGAGAGTCGAAATCACCATTGAGATAGACGCGTTTACGTATTGTTATGTACGATGTTTCGATTTAATCGAAGACCAGACGATATAGAAGCGATTTTTTTTCATAATGAAGGGATAAAGTGTGGGTGCCCAACCGACACAAAATTTCATCTATTGTGGAAACATTTGTCCGAATAAGTGAACAAAAATGGAAAATAATGCGCACTCTTTTGGAAGGTTTTTCAATTACAAGAAATGACAACCACTCCAAGTAGAAGGAACAAAGAGGGGGTAAGGATGTACATTGTACATTTATGTAATACACAATCGTAATTCAAGTAAGTATTGTTTGAGAAAGAAAAAGCATGTAAAGGATACCTATATGTGAATTGTCCATTCGTGAAATAAAAAAAAAAAATAGAGCTTTGTGATGTTTTTGGGACACAGGTGGATGCTGAAGTAAATAGTTGAACCCTCCAAAAAGTACACAAGGGAACCCGACCAAATCTACTCAACAAATTTCAACTTCTTAGCTCAATTGGGTGAGGGTGGAAATACGCGTGAAACAAATTCAAAAAATAAGAAACGTCGACCAAAAAAAACCTTTTTTGGAGCTGTGAGGGGATACAAGGAGGCTGAGAAGTTTTAACTCGCAAAAGGTACACTAATAAATGTACAAGGCAAATTTTAATCACCTACCTCAATTTTAAGGCGAAATAAGGGAGGAGAAAAACTCCTGTATCTCCCCTGCTAATTAACTTAGGAAGGTGATTTTTGGATGGGTTGCACAACTTTTATTACCACAGCTTTCCAAATGACCTAGTCAAGATTTTTTTGCAAATTACCGAAAAACGATTCAAGTCATAGTAATATTATTTTCGGGATCTCAATCTTCCCTCACTTCAAAGTACGAATAACCAAATGAGGGATTCTGTAGTTGATTAGAATTGAAAATTGTGCCAAAAATCATTTTTAGGGAAACGTAGGAGGCTGCAATCAAAAACAGTCTTTCCTAATAAGAGTCAAAAATGAACCCCGACCTAAAAACGATCAAACCTGTGCCAAAATGTTACTAATGGTCTAAAAATATCCCCAAAAAAATGTTGACCCTCTACACCCATCCCTTGCGGAATTATCGTCCCCCAAACGACGAAATTTCAACATGCGATATCTCTAGAAGGGGAGGGTAAGAACTTTGGAAATTTTGAAAATTTTCGGTTCACGTTTCTCCAATTTTTTTTATGTTAAAATTTTCAAAAAAAAATTATTTTGGGACGAACTCATGACTGGAAATTTTTTTATCATCTTTGTTAGGTGGTCATCTATCGCATACATTTTTTTGGGGTTCAGAAATTGAGAAGGAAATTTTCGGCTTCTGTTTAGAGAAGTACCATTATGTGCTATTTTGGTGAAGTTTTCTACAGTTCAGTGCTGAAAAATGCCAACCTATTTTGGATCCACCGAGACATACATCTCAAAACCATTTCCAATCGATTTGGAATGTCAAAAATAGAATATCCTCTGACTTGGAGCTTTTTACCTCGATGAGTGAGCGAGGTGTGTATTTTTAAATTTATCACAGCAAAATTTTCTGCAATAAAATATAGATCTGAGCTCAAAATTTACAAATTTCGAAAAATTATGCTTTAATCGATCAAATAGGTCACCAATATGAGTAATTCGAGAATTTCGATGCTGATGTTCCAATGTACAATTTTTATGAAATTCTCATCAGCACTAGAAAAGTTCAACATTTTCCTGAAGGCTACTAAACGTTTCAAAACCGTTTTCAATCGATTTGGGAAGTCGAAAGTAGGCGAGTATGTACCAAGTTTCAGGTTTTTTTTGTGGATCAGATCAAATTTTTATGATTTACACGACAATGAGATAGTTTTGAAATTTGAAAAATTCGCTAAAATTCAAGAAATACACTTTTAATATGTACTTTCAATTTATTCATGTATTGAATCGAAATTTTACTTTGAATTGAGATGAAAAAGTAGTGAAAAACGTGTTTTTTTTTTGGTTTTGATTTTTTTTGAGCATGTTGCACTCAATTTCTGAGCCCCAAAAAAATATATATATGAGAGATGACCACCTAACAAAGACGATAAAAAAATTTTCAGTCATGAGTGCGCCCCAAAATAATTTTTTTTTTTTTAAATTTTACCATAAAAAAAATTGGGAAAATGTGAACCGAAAATTTTCAAAAAATTCTCATTCATAGTACTAAGCAAGATGTATAATCTGTGGAAATTTCAAACGGTTTTACCCCCCCCCCCCTTCCACAGATATCACGTGTTAAAAATTCGACATTTGGGGGGAGATAATTCCGGAAAGGTTGGTGTAGATCAAACATTTTTTTGGGACGTTTTTATACCATAAGTAGCATTTCGGTTCAAGTTTGATTAGTTTTGGGTAGGGGCCGTTTTTAACCCTTATTAGGAAAGGCTCTTTAGATTTTTCATTCATTGGTTCAAAAACGAAGAATTTTTTCGATCTCAGCTCCTCAACATCCCCTCCATTTTCTTTAGGCATGACTGAAATTAGATCCAACGTCTTTACAACTTAAAAACACTAAATCTAGTGTCAATTTAAGTATACTGCCTAAATTTGAGCGATTTTAGTCGATATCAAGTCGAGTAATTTTTCAACGCGAAACCAATTTTAATCAGTTTCCAACGGTTTATCGCAATTTTTACCATTCTGGTGTAAATTTTTATAATTTTCAACAAAGTTTCCCTTATTATTATTGAATATTTTCAATTCTTTTGAATCTTTACTTTGATATCCTATATTTTAAGTAAATTTTCACATTTTTCAACATATTTTCGTTTTTTTTTTCAAATAATTTCTGAACTTTTACCGATTTTTCTTCAAATGTTGTACTTTTTCAAACTTTTTTACAATTCTTTCCTCTTTTCTAAGGTGAATTTACATTTTTTTTTAATACTTCTTCATTGATTTTGGTAAATTTTCTGCACTTCTTACCCAATTTTATCAACTTTTCAACCATCCATGTTTTTCTCATTTCTAATGATCTTTTTTTTTTGGTTTTGATTTTTTTTGAGCATGTTGCATTCAATTTCTGAACTCCCAAAAAATATATGTGATAGATGACCACCTAACAAAGACGATAAAAAAATTTCCAGCCATGAGTCAGCCTCCAAATTAAGTTTTATTTTTTAAAATTTCAACATAAAAAAAAATTGGGAAAACGTGAACCAAAAATTTTCAAAAAATTCTCATTCATAATACTCGGCAAAATGTATAATCTGTGAAAATTTCGAAAGTTCTTACCCTCTTCGTCCAGAGATATCGCGTGTTGAAATTTCGACATGGGGGGGGGGGGGGGGAATGGGGGTCAAAAAAATTTTTCGTCTTTTTTTTAGACCATTAGTAACATTTTGGCTTAAGTTTGATCGATTTTAGGTCCGGGGCCGTTTTTGACCGTCCTTTAGAAAGAAAGGCTCTTTATTAAACCGTTTTACAATGTCCCTTTTCTTCCTCTGAGCTCGACCAATAAAAAATCGAAAGTTTGGTCACAATAGTGCCAATTTTTATATAGAGGTACTTATTGTATCATCTGCAAGGCTGCCAATTTGTTACGTAAATTGGAGAAATAATTACAATAAGTTGAATTCGGATCGATCTTTTCCTTGAATTTTTTTTTCTCATTTTATTAAGATCATCGTTGATGCTGTGGGCGGTATATGGTTATGCTACGTAGACGTATACGTTTGCGAAATATTCAACTAAGGATGTCGGGTCGAGCAGGAGTTCGATTGCCAAAAGTCACGCGTAGGTACATATACTTAAAGAGATATGGATACATAACATAGCTACGTCTCTGGGTATACGAAGTGTTCGAAACAAACGTCTAGAATACCTATTTAACCCGGAATTATTCGCTATTTAACGAAACGTGTTAACGGTTAAGTTGGAATCGTGACTACCGTATCTGATGATTGCGGTTTATACCTACGTGTCTGCGAGTATTGTTTTAGTTGGTCTTGGTATACGATCGGTAGGTAATAGGTATTAGGTACAGTAGAGAGGACAGGTACGAGCTATCTACCCGTACAATAAGTATCTAAATGTGGATGCTAAAGTCGTCCAAGTTGGTACAATTGTTCGATTCGTCGGCTTCTAGGTTTCCACTTCCATGTTCGGTGATTGGAATATTGATGTCGAGAGACTAGCTCGGTTATGTAAATTGACGTCTTATTCTATACGGTATAGCTACGTCTTATATACGTATAAATACGACAATCGACAACCGAGCAGGTGATTGAGTTATTAACCTATCTGTCGGAGTCGTGAAATTTCTTACTGGTAGAATAAGCGCCGCTGACGACGTTGATCAGGTCACGATCGATTTCAACATCGTCGGCCATCAGGTATCTAATCTTCATAATTGAGATGTAAATGTACGTAGCTTTATCGTACGTAGGTAGAGAGGAGGTACGAGTTCACGAAGATGATACATACAGCTCGTGTGCATGTGTGGCGTGGTTTAGATTTGGGCGGCTCGATCGTGTGTGTGTGTGTGTGTGTGTGTGTGTGTGTGCAACGTAATGACCTTTTTTTCTTCTTCGCTTATTCACGCACCTTCAATCGAGAAAAATATAATCGTTTGTTTGTTTTTCATTCATTTTGTTTTTGTTTCTTCCTGATGGGTGGTATAATCGTTTCGTCGTTTTCTGTCGTCTGCCTCTGCATGTCTATGTGTGTGTCTGTGCAGCGTAATAATGAAGAACGAAGACGACACGGTAGCGACGACTCGTAACTTTGTAAAAGTGTGCCTTAAATTGGTCGTTTTGGTTGTAAAACGTGGACGAGTGTGTTTTTTCTTTCTTTATTCATTATGAAATATTACGTGAAGAGATGATGATGATGATGATGATGATGGTGCTTATGCAGTACTGTATATCGGTGATTGTTCCATTAAAAAATGAATATTATGAAATTATGAGCTAAGCGGCAATTTTATAGATGTAGTGTAGTACTTTTAAATCTAGAGAACGAAACCGAATTAAGAATGAGTTTCTAAAACGATTTTGTCGTAAATTGAAAGAATTGCTACCGGCGATTGACTAAAATAGATATCTACCGTGTCCAAAATTAGATTCCTTATTCGTTGAATTGATCTTTGAGAAATTAAACAAACTAAGGTTCGCATATTTTTGGTGTGTTTCATTGTGTTGGGCATCAAACATAATGGTTGGACTCGTTCACACTATCATTAGAAACTTGAGGTTTACCAAAAAGTTCTGTTTGCATACGTTCAATTTTTTTCATCCATCTCTCAATCTAGTAATCGCTCATAAAATGATGAGCGCTGAGACCCTCGAAGCCCTAAAATTTTGATCTGTCCAAAGTAAGCCAAGTATGCACAACTTGAGTATTCGTTATTCCTCAAAAAGTTCCTCTTTAGAGGAGCTGGTATTCCCATGTAAATTCCACTAGTATATAAAAAGTCTTCTTTTTTAATAATTTTCATCAAATTATATTTTATAATTCAAAATCTCAAAAGTAGTAAGCAATGACTAGTCCAGTCCGGTAGCGTAGCTAAAAATGTTTCATAGGGGGAGGGGGGTGTCCAATTTTTTTTCAATATGTAGAGCATCAAAACATTTTTAAAAAGGATTTTTTGTAGTTTTGTGGTAAAAAATGAAGTATTTTTCGAGTTTTAATTTTATATCATGGGTAAATATAGGATAGATATTAGCAATTTTTAATTTTTCCCGTCCCAATGGAGGGTAGAGTGAGAGGGGTAAATTTTTAAAACCCGTATATGAATACCGAATGGTGTACTACATTTTTTTGATGAAAAATTCGTATAGTTGTTTTACAGAAGATAAAACTAGTTCGGTTCAATATTGATCAAAATCGTTGAAATGCAGTTACTGGGCTTAGATTAGGGGCCCATTAGATAAATGAGAGTGAGGATGGCCATGGGTCGAAACTTAATCCTATATAAATTTGAATGGATGAATACCGGAGGGAGCGGAGGAGGGGAGAGAATCGCAAACCCAATTGGTAGAGAATCAAAAGTTGTATGAGGTGTTGGAAAATTTGTTATTTACGTTGTTTAGAAGGCAAGACATGAAAGATTTCCCCCTTTTTTTCCGAACCCTCTCTTCTTTCGAACTTTACTGAATAAACTCGATTGTCATTAATAATTGAATTTTCGTAGACTTCAAATTTCTAATTCGGAATTTTTTCAAAATCACTTTTGCCACTCGCTCCTTCCAATTTAATTTCGAAATTTAGGGTAATTTTGTGCAAATTTTGTACTATTTTGTGCCATGTCACAAACTCGAAAATTTTGTATCATCTTTGTTTTGGTCCTCGTTAAGGCCCTTCTTATCCATTTTTGCCGAATTTTTACTCAACTTTTGATGATTTTCAACGAATTTTTTCACAATTTAGGTCAATTTTCACCTATTTTTCTACATTTTTTCATGATTATTGATCAATTTTCTCCACTTTTTTGCCAGAAAACTTTTTACAAATTTTCATAATTTTTAACAATTTTTATCATATTTTAAGTCAATTTTCAGCTCAAAAAATCATTCACAAATGTCAAAAAATTGTTAAAAATTTGGTAAAAAAGAGTGAAAATTGACTTAAAAATGAAAAAAA
Organism: Ferrisia virgata; assembly: GCA_900060175.1. Taxonomy (NCBI): domain Eukaryota; kingdom Metazoa; phylum Arthropoda; class Insecta; order Hemiptera; family Pseudococcidae; genus Ferrisia; species Ferrisia virgata. Next base: position 12,214 of record FIZR01013847.1, on the reverse strand, counting down.
GTGTGGAAGATCATCGAAAGTGCGCAAAAATTTGATAAAAATAGGTAAAAAGTGGGAAAAAATTTATCAAAATCACGAAAAAAATTGAAAAATAGCTTATAGTCTACTGAAAATATGGCAAAATCGTGTAAAATCATCAAAGATTGTTTAAAAATTAGGTAAAAATAGCTAAAAAGATGCAAAAAATTGATCAAAAATTACGAAAAAATGCTGTAAAATAAGTAAAAATTGATTTAAAACATGGAAAAAAATAGGCCAAAATACAGAAAATTCATCAAAATTCATGACAATATGTTGAAAAATGGGTAAAAATCAGCCTAAAATACGGAAAAATAGTTAGAAAACATTGAAAATTTTGAAAAAATGCAACAAAAAATGAAAAAGTGTAGAAAACTGATCAAAAATCACAAAAAATGTAGAAAAATGAGTGAAAATTGATCCCATTCATGAAAAAAAAATCGTTTAGAAACATAAAAAAATTGGTAAAAAAGAGGAAAAAATGAAGAAAATTTATCAAAAATCACGAAAAAATGTTTAAAAAAGATGCAAATTTATAAATTCTTTAACATTTTTTCATGATTTAAAAAAATTTTCTACATTTTTTTCCATTTTTATCGAATTTTTACCCAATTTTCCATTATTTTTCACTATTTTTTTGTGATTTTGATAATTTTTGAAACTTTTTACACCTTTTTTTCGTTATTTTTAAAGCAAATTTTCATTGCTTTCTGACAATTTTTGGTTAAATTACATTCATGTTTCAGTACTTTTCTCAATTTTCAAAGAATTTTTTTCACTTTTTACCCATTTTTATCATAATTTTATCAAATTTCTCATGATTTTTATTGATTTTTTTCATACTGTAGGTGATTTTTTAGCCATTTCTCGACTGTTTTTCCTGATTTCGATCAATTTTCTGAATTTTTGGCTCATTTTTGTCAAATTTAAAAAAAATTTTCAATAATTTTTAACAATTTTTTCATATTTTAGGCCAATTTTCACCAATTTTTCATTATTTTTTTCATTTATTTTTTGCACTTGTCATCTATTTTTATCAAATTTCGTTGGTATTCAACGATTTTTTTAATAATTTCAGTCAATTTTTGCTTGTTTTTCAACATTTATTATTGATTTTTGAATAATTTTTTTTTGACTTTTACCCATTTTAATCAAACTTTTGCAGCATTTTCGATAATTCTAAGAAATTTTTTTACGACTTGGGTCGATTTTCAACCATTTTTCAAACGTTCTTTGTGATTTTAAATAAATTTTCTTATTTTTTATCCATTTGAGTTAATTTTTAACCCAATTTTCGATGATTTTAAACATATTTAAAAAATTTACTGATAAATCAATGCAATAAATTAAATGAAGTTGCTCAATATGGATTGTTGAATACAGAGTATTAATGCTTTTTTCGATGAAATTTCTATTAGTATGTGGACGAGTCTTGTTCATTTAAATCAATCAAGCCTAAGGAGAGTAATTTTTTGCCAATTTCAGGGGTTTTGAAAATTTTTTATTCCTCGTGAGCTGTGCCATTATTCAAAAAAATGTATAAAAATAATTTTATGCTCATTCTATAACTCATCAGAAATGGTGCAACCGTTAAAATAGAAATAAAATAACTTCAAATTAAAAAAAAAAAATTATTACACAAATTATTTTAAACGTTTCAAAAAATTTGAAAACAACTGAAACTTATCTGTAACAATTTCTACTTTTCGCTTATCATTCGTGAATTAGAACCCATTCTTCATAAACCTCACTCATGTATCAATCAAATAAATAAAATTCCACTACGCTATTAATAGTTGAGGGTGAGAAGGGAATATCTACCTCGAAAAATTCGCCCAGGTCGGTCACGGTTCACAACGTGTACTATCTACCTGTATTTAGATTAACCTATACCTACAACATGCGCATACCCAATATGTCAGTGACTGGTACGTAGTACGTACTACGTATCTAGGCGACCATTGTTTACTACTTGGAGCGATTTCTCAGATAGTTAACTTGTTTGGATTATCTAAGACGCGGGCGGCAAAATACTCTTATTCAAATAAGCGCGATGCGCGAAGCCATCATTAAGAATTCTTTCAACGCGCCGAAGTCTCATTTATAAAGATGGACATGCCAACAATAGTCAAAAGATGCTGTCACAATCAACAGCACAGCACGTAAAGACTTAATTTACAATATCGACATTCTTTCAGGTATATCTACATCTAGGTACATCAATACAAACGCATATGCATAACTTATATTGAAAATTGGTACTGACGATATTATTTTAGAATTGGAGATAAAAACGAGGTCACCTTATATACGTACCTAGGCTACTTATAGGCTGTTACCAGATTTAGGCTAGAAACCTGCGTTAAAACGACACTTTGAAAGTAATTACTTTGGGTGGATATTTCATTCAACAGTAGGTGACTGTCAGTCGAATTCGAAGGACATAAGAAGAAAAGTTTTCTCAACCGTATATTCGAGCTATTTGTATGGAAAAATTTATGGCCACAATTTTTTCTCAGAATTGCACATCACCGCCCCCGCTAAATAACATATTCAAAATCGCACAAAATCGGACTGATGCTTATCCCTCGATATCCTCATTTATGCCCCAAAAACAGGTTTTTTACCTATAACTGCGTCTAACTTTGTTCCTAAAAGTGATAGAGTAAAAAAGTTGGGTCAAAAAACGTAGCTGGTCAAATTTCCATTAAAAAAGGTTATTGCATATTTTTTTGGAAAATCAATCGAAATACTTTAAAATAAGTTTGAAAAGGACGCGTTATACGCTAACGTGATATTCCGCGTGATGTCTCTATCGCGTCGCGAGAGCCAGCGGCCAACGTTCGTAGACACGCGGGCTCAATTCTCCTACAGCATACTTAAACAAATTACAAGGACTAAACGCTATGTTGCCTTATGTTAAAGTAATTATTGTCTAGATAAGGGTACAATATGCATGTAATATTTTAAAATTACTTTAATTTCATAAAATACATTTATGTATTCCCATCGGAGTTTTCCCAAATCCCTGACCCTGGGTCATTAATGTTCTCTTCTGCTTCAACATAAAATACAGAAACATTACATTTAACCATCTAAAATTCATGTCCTACTTTCATTTCAGGGGGGAGGGGGGTGTTTCTCAAAAATATTTCCTTCGTAGTTTTTCAGAAAATCGTGGAAACCCGCAAAATGTGACATTTTTTAAAAACATCTGAAAAAAAAGGGTAACGATGAAAACTTGCTACCAACGATTAATTTGAGTTTTCCATCTTTTTTTTTTCAAAAACAATCTTTTTCGAATTTTTGAAAATTTTCAAACTCTGGAGTCAGTTTTAAAGTGTTTCAGTAATAACCTTTTCAGGCATGTTACGGATTTTTTAAACATTTTTTTAGTAACTTGAGTAACCTTTTCAGGAAAAAAAAATAATCAAAAAGTAACCAAAATTTCTACAAATGGGACTCGAATACAGAAAAAAAATTTTATGGAGTTTTTTAGCTTCATTTTCTACGCCATATTGTCAATAAAAACCAAGCTATTACCGTCCATTCACCTATGTTGGATGGAAGGGGTGGATAGATGGGGGGATATCAACAAAATTCTTTTGATGAACTTTGAAGACCATTACGATCATTTTTGACCATGCCAAATATTTATTTTTATTTTTTCCCCCGAAACTAAAAAAATATTTGCTCAGCTTGATACTGACCAAAATTGATCAAATTTGAGGCAATAGTGTCAGATTATTGAGCTATTTGATATTCTAGAGTGGGGATGAACTCGGATCAAAATTCAGTCGTACCCAAATTGGGGGGGGGGGTAAGGAATGATGAGGGGCTAAATATCCAAAAATCATGCCTCTCGGTCAATTATGGATGGGGGGGGGGCTATAATAGTCAGATGGATGAGTTTTTCTCCTTAATGATCATGAAAAAGGGCTGTTCCTCACACATTTCCCCCCAAAATGGTTTAGGAAGTTGAAATTTAGTAAGTGAAGATGTGCCTTGAGGAGGTTTCAGCTTTTCAGACTCATTGTACATCCTCAAAACCTTGAAAATGTAGTTTTTATTGGGTGTTTTTCTTATTTTTTGAGTTTTGTTCCTCACATATTTCCGTTCCAAATTGAGCTACGAAGTTGAAATTAAGTATGTAGCCTTAATAGGGGTCCATGATGTGTCTCTTAGCGATCTCGACTTTTCAGCACCGTTGTACCCCGTCACAGACTCAAACATATAGTTTTTTGATTATTTTTTCTTATTTTTTAAGTTTGTTCCTCGCATAACTTCGCTCCAAATTGAGCTAGAAAGTTTACACTTTGTATGTAGATTTAGCAGGGGTCCTAGATGTGCCTTTTGGGGGTCTCGACTTTCCAGCCCAATTGAACCTTTACCCTTTTCATACCCTGGTTTTTTTTTTGCTGTTTGATAGATTTGAAAGTTTTTTTTAATCATTATTTTTTTTATCCTGGGCGTTTATAATTGCTAAGATTTTTACGTCCAGTGTTTAAAAGGGGTCAAAAAGGTTAGGACTTAAATTTGGTGTTGAAGGTCAAGTTCTTTTATTAAAAGGAGGACTTTTTGCATGGCTGTGGAGGAATCTGGGATGTTTAAGGTTTGTCTTTTTTGTTTCAAGTTGGGGCAGAGGAATAGAAGGTGCGAGGGGTAGTGATGGGCTCGGAGTTGCAAAATTGACACAGAAAGTTATAAATTCAGTTCGTGTGCAATATTCTAATTAGGTCTTATGATAATTTTTTTCTCAATACAAATGAGAAAAAAGTAACTTTTAGTAAGTTTTTTAAGCAAATAGTAGCAAAAAATAACTAACGCGTGAAATAGTAAGTTACTTAAAAAGAAACCCTATAACATGCTTGCCTTTTTTATTGGAAATTTGACCAGCTACGTTTTCTTAACCAATTTTTTTTCTGTATCGCGTCTAGAAACAAAGTTAGGCAAAATTATTGGTAAAAAAAAACAGTTTCTGGGGCACAAATGGGGAGTTTGAGGGAGAAGCATCAGTCCGATTTGGTGTGATTTTGAGTATGTAGTTAAGGGAGGTGGTGATCTACAATCTTGCGAAAAAAAAAATTGGCCATAAATGTTTCAGTTATTTTGTAATTTTTTGGGCTAATTTGACTGAACTATATTCAAATGATACGTGGTATTTTCGAAGTAATCTGTTAGGTGCGATATTATCTACTGAGGCATTAGCATGAGAAATTTCATTGTATTCACTAACGAAGCAAACTTCCTTTCGCCCGAAATGATAACTCTGCTGTGTGATGTCTATTGCAGTTTACAGATAGACCTTTCAAAATATATACACATCTTGTACCTGCAACACGCTCTCGTTCGTCTCGACTCTTTTATCACATCAAAAATCTCATCTACAGCACTGGACGCGAATACAATTGATTAATATAATTCTTAATATATTCACGATTTCACCGCTTAGCTGCATTCGAATTTACACGTTTGATTGTTCTAATACGGAAATATTTCATCGCGGTGAGAGCGACCGAATGTACTACAGTCCAGTCCGGCTTGGCCGGGCTGCGCCTGCGTCCGCCGCCGGCCGCCGTCGGTTTAATTCGAAACCATGAGATGGCAATATTATCATGTTGCGCCGTACTCTTATTTCAAATATATATATTATTATACGTACTGTACATACGAATGCACGTAACCTTGCAAACGGGCATGTGACAGAGCGAAAAAAAAAATCCACCATATACGCCAATTGAAAAACATGTTTTGATATTTTCGTAATTAAGCGATTAACGTCGTCGAATGCGCGACGAACAAAGTAATGCTGCTGTGCGAATTTTTCGACGTTCTTTATGTAAATTCATTGCACGAAAGCCAGACGTATTTGAAATTAGTTTGACGACGACAGCATGCGATATTTTTACTGACATATGTTCGAGCTCGAGCGGAATTTTATCTCGACTGAGATATAGGTAGAGGTACACCGCACTACGTATGTATGTATTTCGAGAGTCGACAAAAAGGGTGGTGGGAAAAAGAGTTCGATTGAAAGTATTCGATAAATGCGTACGTGTACTTTTTTTTTTTTTTTCGTTGCAGTAGCTGGGTTAGTTGATTGGATCGCAAAGTTTGTATACAATTTGCACACACACACAATGCACCAATAGACTGAAATGTTTTGAGAGGAATTCGAACAGTGGAGTGTTTCGTTGAATGAGCAGTTGATTTAATAATAGTGAAAAAGTTGGGTTAAAAATTAGAATGATGCGTATCTCCACCAACTACCCAAAATTTAAGAGGGAAAATTAACAATTAGCTCAAAGCTGGTGTGTCAAGATTGAATTTAGGTATCATCAAACCTTGCATAGTCTCATGGTTAGAAGAACAAATATTTACTAAACTTGGGACCATAGAGAATTACTGCGATGTCTTTTCATTTCGATTCAAACCTCTATAAACATCACTCCTGTCTTGTTTTCATTCTTGAATTCTTTTTATTGAACATGAAAATTAGGTGTAATTACACTCATTTTCGATAATTCAGATCATCTCAAGGTTAAAATGATATTTTCATTCAAATTTTAACCGACATTCCTTGAAAATTGTCAAGTTAAGGTAAGGAAGAATATGCATAAAATTAGCTTCATTATTTCATTATTATATCTTTTGTCATACGTTCTGAGACGAAACCAAAAATTTACCAGAAAAATCATCGAAAGTACCTATAACTTTGCAGTCTTCTACGAATGATATATATTTTTTCTTGGAACACGATAACAACACCTTAAGATTGCACAGCCAGTTCCTCAATGTAGTATTTAGCCTGATTTTATACGTCATATGTATTGTCAATAAAAACCAGGCTACCACGGTACATTGACTTGCGGCGGATGAGGGGAAAATATCAATAAAATCCGTTTTGGGGTCCCAGAAGAGCATTACAACCGTTTTTGGCCATGCCAAATACTTATTTATTCACCCCCTCCCCCCTCTCCTCCAAATTAAAAATCGTTTGCTCAGCTCGATACGGCAAATTTGGGAAATGAGCTTAAATTGGCAGCAGATTAGATATTTGAGATTTGGTATGATCTCGAATAAAAATTCAGTTACCCTCAGATTTGAAAGAGGTGGGCTGAGGGGCTGAAATCGCAAAAATTGTTCTTTTTTAAGCCAATCGATAGACAAACTAAATTTGTTTAGCACATCCAAAAATCAGCCTCCTAGGTCAATTAAGGGGGGGGGGTTATAAGAGTTTTTCCCTTTTTCACATTGAAAAATAGCTGTTTCTTTCCTAATTGAGCTAGGAAGTTGAAATTTGGTATGTAGACTTGATAGACGCTATGAATGTACTTTTTGCGGATCTCGACTTTTCAGACCCATTGCATCGCCTTACAGGAGAAACGTGTTTTTTGGCCGAATTTTCTCATGTTTTGAGTTTGTTCCTCGCATAACTATCCTCCAAAATAAGCTAAGAAATTAAAATTTTGAATTTAAATTTAGTAGGGATGTTGGATGTGCTTTTTAGGAGCCTCGACTTTTCAGCCTTATCGCACTCCCTCATAACTCCGAAAAAATTATTTTTTTGTCTTTTTTTCTTTTGAGTTTGTTCCTCCCATATCTCCTATCTCTCTCTCCCTAATTGAGCTAGATTGAAATTTGGTATGTACAATTAATAACAGTCCTACATAAGCCTTTGGGAGGGGGGGGGGTCTCAACCTATCAGCTTCATCACCTTCCTCACAACTTTGAAAATGTTATTTTTCTTACCGGGTTTTCTCATTTTTTGAGTTTATTCCTCGCACCCCCTCCCCGCCCCAATTGCGCTAGGAAGTTGAACTTTGGTATGTTTCTTAAAACAATTCAGTTTTGAATATTTCTTTACAATCTTAAGTATAATTTACAATATTAATTTGGTTATAAAATTTAGAGTGGGGGGGGGGTACAATAGAAGGAGAAAGGACAAGTTATAAGTTAAACATACAACGGTGAATTTGAATAACATTAATAATAGGTGTAATTTTAAGGTAGTTAGTTGTGACTCAAAATTGGGGTGAGTAGTATTTACATGTGTTCACAAAAAGGGGGTACGTTTCAAAAGAGAGGAAGGGTAGAATGCTCCACACCTTCGTGAGCCAGTTTCGGGCCCTAAGTTCAGTTCCCGAGTTGGTATCATTATCCCAACAGTGAGGTGCTAACGATTCCTAAGATGTAGCTAGCCACCGTCGGGTAATTCTGCCAACCCCCACTCCGTCGGGAACAAGAGGGAATCCAAGGATAGATGCTAGGACTGACACATACGTACATTCACACTCACATTTAATCATAAATACACATTCGCACGTCCTACATTAATCCAGGAGCCTGTGGAGGGAAGAATTTTAAGGCAAGAGATATAGGCCTGGTGGAGGGGAGTGGGTGTAAGTGTGTGGGATGATTTGAAGTAGAACAATTTTGAATTTGCAGTTGAATTTCGATAGGGTAAGGTGGGCCCCCAGGAATCCTTTTAGTGGTATCGACTTTTTAGCCCCAATTAGCCCTCCCCCTCCCGTATCCTTATCATTGATTAGGGAAAAAAACATCTCAACTTTCAAAAAAAAGAAATACTAAAAAATTGTCAATATTCTTCATTTAAAGTATGAAATTATTTTAAAAAATCGTTTCAAATCTAAATATCATTTTACAGCTTAAAAATGTGAAAAAAATATCAAACTTATATTTCGAATAATCTTACATTTCTTGAACGAGAAATTAAAATTCTTAAGATTTTGTCGGTTGCTTCGCAATTTTTCAGGCATAGTATGACATTTTGAGTGATTATTTTTTCATTATATTGCAAATAAAATTTAGTTTTTCCGGATTCTTGACGCATAAGGTGACATTTTGGGTGTTTTTTTTTCTCAATTTCCCATCAAATATGGAAAAATTGACATTTTTGAGGATTTTTTTTTCGATTTTTCACGTTTCTCGAAGTTTTTTTTTTCAATTTTCGAAGGTGTCGAATGGTAATTCAAGGTTGAAGGTTTCTATGATGGAATAAGAGTACCTGTGTGAAAGGTGTATAAATGAAATTTTCATATATGAAGGTTAAGAAAGGGGGAAACAGGGTTGAAAAATTGAATTTTTAATCGCCTCAAAGATGATTAAAAATTTGTGTAATATAATTATCTAGTTGAGGTAATTTTCTAATAGTTGATAACTTGTCAGTAGCTGATAATTTTGTTTTTGGAGCTGATTTGTGAGACAATCGTGAAATCGATCTAAAACATTATAATAGTATTCTGGATAGCCCATTCAATTTAAAGTAAAACATCGGCATTGTTGAGCCCAGCCATGAATTAATAAGTTTTTTCAATTTACTTTACCAAACAGTAGCCCAAAATTTCCATGTGGTGGTGAAAATCTGAACATTTTTGCTAAGCGTTTGAATTTAAAATTTATTTTTTTCAAAATTTTTGCAAAATAAATACTGAAATGTTTTCTATGCTAAAATGATGGAAACATATGAAAGAATTTACAAAAAAAAAAAATTTCATATGCCTGGGTTTGGCTGTGGGGGGAGGGAGAGTTATCAATTACTGACAAGTAACCTTAGGTTGATTTGGAATTTTTTCGAATTTTTTCCAGAGACAGATGATTTGGGGGGGGGGTTAACAACACAGGGGATAGATGGGGTATACATTGGAGTATAATATATAATTTTTTTGGAATTTTTTGACCATTACATACGACGTAGTTAACAAAAATGTAAAAAACTTTCCTCTTACTTATCAACTACTGGCAAATTACCTTATTTATCTGTAAATTTCAACTATTCAAAAATCGAAAATAACAGGAAAAATATAATCAAGAGGTTCGAGATCTTGTTTACCAAAAAAGCTCAATCCAACGCCTCTACATTCGGGACCTCAACTACTGATTATTTATGCACAAACTGAGCACATAAAGCCCCCAAAAAAATCTTTTTTTCAATAAATAGGATTTTAATTTAGCATTAACATTGATGCGCAATCCAAGCTCTCAGTCTCGATCAAACAATGAACAATTATCAGAGTACTTGACAGTCGTTATAATTTAGAAAATTAAAAAAACCTAATAAATAATAATTCCAAAAAAAAATATGCATATATATTGGACACAACAAACAATAATACGAGCCATATCAAAAACCACGAGAAATAACTGAACAGTGAACAAATACAAAAAGAATCCCTAACAGACTCTCAACCACACGTTGCAATATTCAACTGTATTAATGATGAGAATGACCTCTAAGAATAAACAATTTTTGAGCACATTGTAATCGGAAATCCACTTTTATTCAGGATTTCTCTACGTGTCGGACATATCCTCTAGATGTTTATATACCTAGGTTTAGGTACCTACGTTGTTTACGTACACGTATTTAGCTATATACACGAAGAAGAGCTTGTCGTGTTATCGAACCCGCGACTTTTTTTTCTCATGCCTGTTACACGAGTCTAGTCAGATTTGCAGTTTTCAATTATACATGAACATATTTACGAACGTGATGGCAATTAATTTTTGTAATTTGTAGTTAATTGCATCGTCACGATAAACCTCAAAGTGAACTTTTTGCCTTTTTTTTTTTTTTTGGTTGTTTAATGAAAGCTGTTTCTTATTACGTATGTATTTTTATCTTCACCGTGAATTACTCGCTTGTTTAAATATATAGGTAATAGGTAAAAATATGTATTTTAGGATGCTGCAGGAAAATTCTACATAGCCTGTAAGTTTAAACCTTCAACAACAAAAATTATCGGTAATTTCATCGTTAACCTTTTGGCCTGGACGAAAAACATCATAAAAATAAAACTACACAGAAAAGAATAAGATACAGCGACGTGATAATAATCACAATACGACGATTAAATTAGGAGGTAGGTCTAGGTACGGTAAGGATTCGAAAATGTCATCGCATTAGCACCGTTATTATTGTCTATGCGGTGTAGATCTTCTTAAATAGTCTCAAGTAACGGATATCGGACCAAAAAAAAAAAAAAAAAAAAGGTCTGTATAGATTTAATCAATTTTTTCGAGCACCGTTACAACGTGTATATTCGTTTGTATACAATCCAACAAGTTCGACAATCTCATCATATTGGATGACGAAAATTCGATCTATAATGATGGACGAATGACCCAGCGTTTAATGTTCAGTTCAATTGGTTTTCCTTTTTTTTTTTTTAATATTGATGGAAATTTTCATCGTCAAGTCGATAAATGAAAATGCAGCACAGACGCGTAAGATGTGGTAGGCGGTAGGCGCTGGAGTACTGTTTATTCTTATGTAATGCAAACAACAACGAGGAGGTAGTTTTACCATTTTGGTCAAGATTAGGATGAGTATTTGGAATTGGAATGTAACTAGCCAGAGGAGTTCGCGAACAGCGCCATCCATAATAAACGAGTTTACCACCGGGGTACGCTTATTAATTGGTATTAAAAATCGACCTTGGATGAGGTTGCAAGGTGCCGCTTGCGAACAGGTTCACTTATGTGTATGATTCGAAGAGTAGAGGTATCGGTTGGTATACAATCGCCTTTTTTTTTTCGGCACATTCACCTCATTAGTCGTCAGATTAGAATTTTAAGCGAGAGTAAGTAGAGCCAGGTCGATAACGAGATACGATAAAATTGAAGAGCAGCAGAGTTAGGTGTTCAACTAAGTGGATATTATTTTTGATAGTAATTCAAAGATGTTGAAAAGTAGGTAGGTATCTATCATAGTAGGTTATTATTATACGAGCCTGTGGCTGGAAAAATTAATTCATGAGACATCGTAAAAGTATCTATACTTTTCTAATACCTTTACCTACCCACTCATGATTTTATGAACGATATTTTGGTAGGATAAGATGGACATGGACACTTGCAAAAAATTGCACGAATGACTTTTCAAATGGTTTTCAACCAATATAAATAAATTGAAACTTTAATTCATAAATTTTAGAATTTCATCACAGAATCAATCATCATAGCTAACCAGGCGTACCGAACAGGGGCAGGCGTCTCATCCGCCTCCCCCAAGCGTTTGGGAGTAGGAAAAATTAGGTGACAGTTGGTAGAAGTTGGAAAAAATGAGAAATAATGGAATGTTGAAATCGGTGACAGTTTTACCGAGGAGTCTCTTTGGATTTGTGCCCACAGTGGCCGATTTCATTTTCCAATGTTTACGGTCATTTTTCGACCC